>CM052371.1:11692972-11892972 GCA_028551485.1 Casuarina cunninghamiana
GTTTATGCGAACATGAATGAATTTCTTCTCAACCCCACCTCTGCAACCTTTCAAGTCCCCCAGTACAACTCTCTACATAGACCACCAAGCAGACCCCAATCAACTACGCCATTTCAAGAACCTTCTTCAAAAATTATGGTACATCTACGCTTTTACATAAGAAAATCAAGCAATTTAGCATAGAACTCGCATACATGAGCCCAAAACGCAGCATCGTCAAAAATCCGCAAGTGCTCGGTGGGATGGGAGAAGACCGATTGCGCGAGAGATGGTTCATCGTCCATTAGCTCAGCAAAACTATGAGACAGAAAGAAAGAGAGATTTCAGATAATAAAAAATAGAGGAAAATGAAAAAGTGTTGAAAAGCGGGTTCATATATCCATCTATACTCGACGTAGAGAGGATAGTGAAGCTTGGGGTCGGAGGAAAGAGCGATGGAGCGGAGTTGCTGGGAGTGGCGGCGAATGAGAAAGGCAGCCAGGGCCTTCACTTGAGGAGGTGGGTTGTCGATTCCATGGGAGGCCATTACTGCAACTTGGAAGAGCAAGAGGAAAGCTGAAGCAGGATTTGGGCGGGACTCTCCGCGCATATAAACAAAGAACAAAAATATTAAATACAGAATTGCCACGTGGTATTTAGCTTTAGAAAAAAAAAAGTTACAGGTTTATAAATTATGCATTCATGTAAATATTAATATTTTTTAAACATTTGCTACCAAATTTAGAAATTTTAGAAAACCAAAAAAATCTTAAACGTGTCCTCTCAATTGATACTTAACAAAAGAAATCAAGAGTAGCAGAAAAAAAAAAATCAAGAATAAACAAATCATCCTTCACTTGAAGTGGGAGAGTCCAACGATCCTTCAAAAAGTTTTTGGAATAACTTAATTACGTTTTTACTTAAGATAATTTACTCAAAAAAGTTAAAAGTGATTAAACTATAGTTTAATTTGGGAGTTGGTCAGATGATAGAGTTCTAAAATTGAATTAAATCATTTCCTCGTTAAAAGGTTATTTGATTAAGACTATTTAAATTATAATTAATCACACGGCACAATTTCATTTTACTTTTTGTATAAAACTAGTCTTAGTATTTCAATAGTAAAAAACCTCATAGATAATTTGATGCTGACTAACTTATTGTTACATATTAAAGAGAGATTTATCGAAGTTAAAAAAGTTGGCTTTTCTTTATCAAAAAACCAAAACTTAAAAGTAGATGTAGGCCAATTTTTCGAAGTCTATATGTAGCAAGATTTGACAACAGCCTCAATTTTTTCATTCCAAAGGATATATGTGAAAAGCAAAAAGCAAAATCTATTTGATAACTATATTTTAATAAAGTTATTTTGACTATCTAAAAAAATAAATAATACAATTTTTGTAATTTTAATTTTTTTAGCGTGTGAGAAAGAAAAGAAAAACAACAAAAATAAGGAAGACAAAAGAGAAGGGAGGCGCAAAAGAAAAGGAAAAAAAGTAAAAACAAAAAGTAAAGTCGCAATAGAGAAATGGGCGCCCCTACAAGAAAAGCAAAGAATATAGGAAAGATACTTTATTTAATTTTTGCTATTATTCTTGTTTGTTATTTTATTATATTCTAAATTATTTTTGCTAGAGATTTTCTTTTTTTTTCATACATGGTGAGGTTTCAAACCCCTGACCTACAAGTCTACTAAGTTAGGAGCTTCTTGACTTTTTACCATTAAGCCAATGGGTGACCCCTCTTTTATTAAGGCTATGATATAACTTAACTATGATGTTGTGAATTTCATGATTTTCTATGTTTTGTAATATATTATATTTATGTAAGTTATATATCATTATTTTAATATTTTTAGGTGATTAGCTATCACTTAAATAATTTGATGTGCATACTTAAGATTGAGAAATAATATAGAATTACTTCTTATAATATATAGCCATAAATTAAATATGAATAGATAGATACCATATTATTTATGTGACTTTCAGTAATAAAATAGTCTAAAGATTCATTATAAACTAAAAATATTCATAAAATAATATCTTAGAACATTTAATTTCATTATAATCACTAAATATAAATTTCAATGGTTTATGTCTGCAAGAATAATAGTACCTATATAATGTTGAAACTTCCTAATTTATTTATTAACATATGTTTAAATATAATAAATCTACTCAGTTTATTAATTTATTATATCTTTATATGAATTGAAATAAACAAAAGTGCATTAGAATTTATGAAATTCTTGGTTTACAATGAATCTTTCAATCACTTTATCATGAAAAGCCACACAAATAATATGATATATGTCTATTCATATTTAATTCATAGTTATAAATCATAAGAAGAGATTGTATATTATCACCTTTTAGTCTCAAATATGCACATTAAATCATTCAAATGGTGTCCAACCACATAAAAGCATTAAAAACAATAACTTATAACTCACATAAATATAATATCTTGCAAAGTATAGAAAACCATAAAATTCACATCATAATAGTTAAGTTACATCATAATTCTAATAAAAGAAACTTAGAACATAATGAAATAACAAATGAGAACAATAATAAGAATTAAACAAAGCATCTCAAGCTAAAAAACAAGAAAGTTATCACTGCACTATCTTCTTTTCAAGAAATCTTCATAAAATTTTCAAAAATCAGTATCTAAAGGCCTAATAGGCATCAAAATGGTTAAAGTTGAGCTCTTACGGTTGCTTGTTGGAAATTATAGTGGAAGGATTTCATTGAAGAAGGTAAACATGTCACTTTCTTTTTGTGACCGAAAAGTTTTGTGGAAGTTATAAGACTCATCTTCTATATTATCAAAAGATGGTGAGATTAAGCTAAATAAGAATCCAAACTATTTAAAGCATCACTTACTAAACTTCGCAAAATACCTTTGAAGTTAGAAATGAATAGGAGTGAATTGCCTTGGTCACTTTTTTGTACTACTACTAATATTATAAAGGATTAAAACATCCCTTAGTTTTCCACATAATATTCGAAATACTTTAGTTTCTTGAATGAAGAAATAGGGGGAGGAGAACTTCCAACTGAAGCAGCTCAATACATGGCTATCACTGAACTGGTGTTGTTGTGGCTTTCACCGATCAAGGACGAGGTAAAGGAAAATGAGGAGAGAGGAGAATAGTAGAAAGGGTCAGCCAGGGAGAGGCGGTTAGGCTTGGCAGCTCAAAGACGGGATACTGTTTTGTAAAGGCAACATCTGGCTCTCAGCCAATTCAACTCTCATTCTGGTGATTGTTAAGGAGTTTCACAATGTCACTCGTGAAGGGTTTCATAAAATCATACAGAAGGTTCATGCAATCTTCTTTTGGAAGAAAATGTGGGAAGACATTAAGAACTTTAATAGATAGTGTTCGACTTGTTTATAAAAGCTCAAGCGCACCTGTTCAAAAATTAACTTATATATATTATAAGAGTGTTTTTCAAGAAAGACAAGGCTATATACTATTTTACAAACTTTTGACAATCGTATAAGCACTTTTCCTTCACTCTCCTTGCACTTACCTCACCTCACGTCGCTTCTTTTTATACACTTTACTCTGACCTTGTTAGACTTGCACGCTTCTCTTGGACACTTTGTGAGGAGCAGGGCTCCCATTTTATAGAAAAGCTAACCAACTTTGACAGTCGATCTTCACACATTTTTTATTCTTTTTACATATTAGTGATTAGAGATATTTTAAATACTCTAAAAAGCTCTACGCTATTTTGTCCATCTCTCTACTTTTCTACACTTCTTTCTTTTTTTTCTTTTTCTTTTATTGGACCCACATATCAACATTGATATTTCCTTCATTGTCAAGTGCAAAAATGCGACAACAAGGCACCTCTTGGCTTGTTACAAGCTCCACCAATACTATAACATGTTTGGACCGATCTCCCGAATTTTGTTGATGGCCTTCCCTTTTCCAAGCCTTTTCCAAGGGTAAGAAATGCATTTAATGGTGGTTGATTGACTTTCTAAATATGCAGGTTCATTGCTCTCTCCCATCTATATATGGCTACCTTGGATGCTCAAAATTTTTATGACGTAATATACAAGTTGTATGGAATGTTGAAGTCTATGACTTGTGACTGTGGAGCAACTTTCACTAGCATTTTTTGGATAGAGAGTTATTAAGATGAAGGGTACCAATTTTAATTTCACCTCCACTTACCACTCTCAATCAAATAGTCAAATAGAGGTTGCTAATTGCTCTATGGAATTCGAGATAGGATGAAGCACAGGATTGCTCAGGAAAGAATGAAGAGCTTCTATGATTTGAAGAGAAGGGAAGTGCAATATTAACCCAGCGATTGGGTCTACCTTTATCTTCAACTGTACCGCAAACATCTGTGGCCATGCAACGTTCTCTGAAGCTCTTGTTTCAAATTTACAGGTTGTTTGAGATCAAAGAGAAAATAGGCAGTGTAACTTCCCGTTTGGGACTTCCTCCGGGCTCCAAAATTCATCTTGTGCTTCATGTGTCTTGCCTTAAGCAGTGCCTTGGCATGTAATCAAAGCTATCAAAATTCCTAGAAGGTAGAATTGTTCTCATTGTACTATACTGTCACACAAGGAAGCAACGAGAAATGGTTTTGATCCTCTTCCACAGATTGGTCACCCTTTTATACAACTTGGGAAGCCATGGCGAAGCAGTTTCCTTGGCTCAACCTCGGGGTTAAGGCCTAACTCTAGCAAAGGAGTTCTTGTTATGGGTCAGCATGTCAGCGTCTAGGTGGCACCTATGTAGGACCTAGTAACTTTTTAAATAAAAAAAATCCACTCAACGTGGGTATGACAAGTATATTTCTTAGCAAACCCGACTTTTTATGTCAACATAGGATCTTCTCTATTTGCTATGGAAGATACCAGAAGTTTTATATTTGGTTATTAATATATAGGAAAATTAATGTAAATATTTTCCATTATATAGTTTTCCATATATGTCTCACCTAGGTTTGTATTTAAGCACATTATGTTGTACAGTTTACTCACTGCAATACAATTAAAAATTTTCTCCACTTGTCAGCTACTATCACTTTGTGATATGGTATCAGAGCTTAGGTTAAAGCCTGAGATTTTTTTCCCTTCTACTACATTCAACCTTCAAATGAGTGTGTGAGGTAATTGCAGTTCTTTTTTATCTTTTCAATTCAAACTAGCCGCTTTTTCCCACCCCAGATAATTACCTAGTTATTTACTGTCATATCCTCCTCTAGAAACCCTAGCCGCCACCCTTTTCCTGCCGCCAAATTACCCTTTTGCCCTCGGCCCCTTTTCAATTTACCAAATTACCACCCAAACCCTAGCCACCATCGCCATGGCCGCTTCCACCCCAACCGCCTCCGTCACCGCCCCTACTAGCTCCATCAGTGATCCCTATCATCTAACTGCCACCGATTTACAAACAGGGAGCATCGTTTCTCGTCGTTGGACTGGCGAAGCAACTACCACCTATGGGCGGAGCAGGTCCAGACAGTTTTCCTCGCCCGTAACAAACTCGGCTTCCTCACCGAAGATCTTCCCCAGCCCAACGGTTCCAGCGACAATGCTAAGCGTCGGGCTTAGTGCCATGCCATCGTGAAAACATGGCTTGTGAACTCAGTCGAACCAGAATTGGAGAGCCTTGTCTCACGTCTCCCCACCGTCACGAAAATCTGGGCGGTGCTTCACAAATCCTTTGACAAAGTCACTAGCACCCAACAATTTGTCCTCCAAAAGGCCATCAACGACCTCCATCTTCCAAGCGGCTGCACCAGCAAGGATCTCACCAGCTATTTTGTCCGCCTGAAGGATCTTTGGGGTGCCCTCAACGCTCATCTGGCCCCCGTTCGATGTTCTTGCGGCTTGTGCACCTACAAGATCAACGACCACCTTTAAACACAGGAGGACGAAGCTCAGTCGATGAAGTTTCTTCTTGGCCTCCCCGACGAATTTCAGTCCCTGCGCTCATCAGTCCTCAGCTGTGACTTGGTCCTCTCCTTGGAGTGCGTCTACGCCATGTCGAAACACGAGATCCAACAACGTGCCTCCGATGACACTTTTAATGATGCCTCTGGTTTTGTTGGCGTCTGTCAACCGGCCGGTGGTGGCTCTGCCGCCTGGTCTCTCATCCCTGTTGGGGGCTCAAGCACCCCTCTATCGGGCTCCATCTTAGGCTCCACGAATGGCTCTGCTGCCTCGAGCCCATATGTGCTCAGCCCCCCCACTCAGCCCACCTACACCCATTGCCATAAGGCGGGCTACACTAAAGAGACCTGTTATCTTTTAGTTGGCCCACCTCTAGGCAGGCGCAATAGGCAGCCCAGTTCTCGGCGTTGCCCAGTTTGTCACCGCGGGCCCGTGGCCCACCAAACTGCTATAGAAGGCCCACATCCTTCTCAACCCATTTCTGGATTTGGACCTCCCTCCATGGGCTTTGGCCCTCAATTTTCGGACCCCCCTTATATTGGGGCATCTCACAGGCCTGCTTCTTTTGGTGGATTTTTCCCCCCTCCTATCTTGGCATGGGCCCTATTAGCCCAGTCTCTCCTAGCCTAGGGAATGTCTATGGTGGTACTACGGGCCTCAATTTATCTACCGATCAGCAACAAAAACTTATGACTCTCCTTAATCAAATGGGGCCCACATACCCGAGTGCCAACTTTTCAAGTATATTTTCTCCCTCCTCCCATTTTACTTCTAATTGGATTATTGACTCTAAGGCTAGTGACCATGTTACTTGTGATTTACACATATTAGATTCTTACTCTCCATGTGCCTCGCCTCTTTCCATTCGATTACCCAACCAAACACGCAGTCCTATTACTCACATCGGACATTTTCGCCCCAATCCTCATTTACATCTCAAGCATGTTTTATTTGCACCCAAATTTCGGCATAATTTATTATCTATTCGCAAACTAACCCGGGATAACAATTGTGTGGCTCTTTTCTTCGACACTTGTTGTGTTTTCCAAGATCGTATGACTGGGGCGTTGATCGGGCTTGGCAAGGCTGAAGGGGGACTTTATTTTCTATGTTATGTTATTCCTAAGCATTTTAATTCTGTTTTTTCTCATTATTTGTCTTCTTTTTCGAACTTTTCTTGTAATGCTAAGCAATCCCCTACTTGCAATTTAAGTTTTAATAATAATGATTATTTTCTTTGGCACAAACGCCTTGGTCACTCCTTTCTAAAATCCTTTTTTGCGCACGGACACATAATTTCCTTCCCCCCACTTTTTTCTTGTGACATTTGTCCTTTGGCCAAACAGACTCGTGCCCCTTTTCCCATTAGCACCTCTACCACCTCCTCTATTTTTGAACTTGTCCACATGGACGTATAGGGTCCTCATCGTCACCCCACCCATGATGGGGCATGATATTTTCTCACCATTGTTGATGATTTTTCTCGTGCTACTTAAACATATCTTCTCCATTTTAAAAGTCAAGTTTTTTTCCAAAATTCAATCTTTTTTATCCATGGTTCACACTCAATTTGGTGTCACTATCAAACGTCTCCGTTTTGATAATGGCACCGAATTTTTTTCTTCTGAGTGTTCTTCCTTTCTTCGTTCTCATGGCATTTTACATGAGAGTTCCTATGTTCGGACCCCTCAACAGAATGGTGTAGTCGAGCATAAATATCATCATTTGTTGGACATTGCTCGCGCTCTTCTTTTCCAGGCTCACCTACCACCTCGTTTTTGGGGTGAATGCATCTTGATCACCATTTATCTCATTAACTATCTTCCCTCTGCACCTTTAGGTGGTCTCACCCTGTATGAGCATCTTTTCGGTCGCCCTCCTCTCCTTGATCATCTTCGTGTCTTCGGTTGTCAATGTTATGCCACTATTTTAGGCGTTTCTAACAAATTTAGTTTTCGAGCCCTCCCTTGTGCTTTCATGGGTTGCCCACCTTATCAGAAAGGCTATCGGCTCTTTGACCCTACCACTAACAAATTTTCTATTAGTCGTGATGTTATTTTTCGCGAGGATATTTTTCCTTTTGCTTTACAGGTTTCTTCAACGTCCCCTGTCAGCTCTGCTACCCCTTCATGCCCCATCATCCCTCCTGAGGAATCCTATTCTCCCTCTACCTTACCGGTGGATAACCCTACCCTTCATGACCTACCTCTGGACAACCCTACTTCCCCTGCTAATGTTTCTCCTGATCCTCCCTCCACTTCTGATTCTCCTGCCTCTCCTTCCCCTTCAGCCTCTGACCCTAGCCTTCCCCCCCCCCCCTAAACCACGTCGTTCTGGTCGCCCCACCAAGCCCCCCATTTGGAGTACTAATTATCTATGTTCCACCCTTCCTTCTTCCTCTTAGACTTCCCTCTATCCTATCTCCAACTACCTTTCCCTTGATCATTGTTGACCTCATTACCAACACTTCATTACCTCTATTTCTGCCATTCCCGAGCCCTATTATTTTCACGAAGCCGTTCACGACCCCAATTGGGTTGCGGCCATGGATAGTGAACTTGCTGCTCTTGAGGCGAATAACACTTAGGATGTGGTCCCTTTGCCCCCTGGTCGGTGTCCTGTTGGTTGTAAATAGGTGTACAAGGTCAAGTACCATGTTGATGGCTCCATTGAATGCTATAAAGCTTGCTTGGTTGCGAAAAGCTATAGTCAGCGTGAAGGTTTTGATTACTAAGACACCTTCTCCCCCACTGCCAAACATGTAACTATTCGCCTTCTTGTCACCATTACTATTGTTCATCATTAGCCTCTTTTCCAGATGGATGTTCAGAATGCCTTTCTTCACGATGATTTGTCTGAGTAGCTTTACATAGAGCTTCCCCCCAGATTTCACAATCAAGTGGAGGGACTTGTTTGTCGATTGCGGAAATCTTTATATGGTTTGAAGCAAGCCTCACACCAATGGAATGTCAAGTTTACGGCTGCTCTTCACAACTATGGCTTCCACCAGTCATGGCATGATTATTCTCTCTTCACCAAATCTTAAGGCAGTTCTTTTGTGGCTTTACTTATCTATGTTGATGATATTATGATTACTTGCAATGACTCAGCTGCCATTTTCGCTCTTAAAAGTTACTTGAATTCCACTTTTTCCATGGAGGACCTTGGACAGTCAAAATTTTTCTTAGGAATAGAGATTGCTCACTCTCCACATGGCATCTCCCTTAGCCAGCGGAAGTATACCTTGGAGCTCATTTCTAAAGCAGGATTGGCAGGCTCCAAACCTTCCATCATTCCCATGGAGCAAAACAAGAAATTTACTAGTCTTGAGTATGACACTAGCTCACCAGAGGATATCCATGATCTGCCACTTGAGGACCCTTCATCTTATCGGAGATTGGTTGGGAGATTGCTCTACTTAACACTCACCAAACCTGACATTACTTTTTCAGTGCAATTACTTTGTCAGTTTATGCATGCACCAAAGCAGTCACACATGGAGGCAACCATGAAGGTGATCAAGTATCTCAAGAGTTGCCCGGGTCTTGGGCTTATGTTTCCGTCATCATCCAAGTTAGAGCTCAAAGCTTTCTATGATTCTGATTATAACACTTGTCCAATGACTCGAAGATCAACCACCGGTTTTTGCATAATGCTTGGTGATTCATTAATATCTTGGCGCTAAAAGAAGCAACCAACTGTTTCCCTATCCTCCACTGAGGCAGAATATCGAGCCATGTAGGTTACTACATGTGAAATAGTATGGATCATGGGACTTCTAAAGAATTTTGGTTTCTATCTTCGACAACTTGCTAGATTATTCTGTGACAATGAAGCAACGGAGAAAATCATAGTCAATCCAATTTTTTATGAGAGAACAAAGCACATTGAAGTTGACTGTCACTATGTGAGAGAGAAATTGCAGCAAGGCATCATTACAACGAGTCATATCTCAACCAAAGAACAACCTGCAGACTTATTCACTAAAGCGCTTTGTAGCAGACAACATTGGCATCTTCTCTCTAAGCTCAGAGTATTTGACTTGTTCAAATCTTCGGCTTAAAAGGGAGTGTTATGGAAGATACCAGAAGTTTTATATTTGGTTATTAGTATATAGGAAAATTAATGTAAATATTTTCCATTATATAGTTTTCCATATATGTCTCACCTAGGTTTGTATTTAAGCACATTATGTTGTATAGTTTACTCACTGCAATACAATTGAGAATTTCCTCCACTTGTCGACTACTATCACTTTGTGATACTATTCAATGTTTAAGTGATTGAGTTGCATGTCTTTTGTCGATGGACGTAGAAGGTTCAGAGGATCTATTTCACATTTTCTTTTTTCGGTACTCACGCATTTTCCTCCTTTCTCTCCGCCAAACAAATTGTTTGGAGCTCAGCCTATATGATCTTTTAGTTATCAGAATTTGTTTATCAACCTAATATTTAATATCTTAATATATATATGTATATTTTAGTACTAAAGGAACTTAGCTAAGTAATTTGTAAAGTGTGTCTAATACTTGTTAACTGGGGATGAAACGAGTTTGTTTAACTCATTATTTAACCTGTTAGAATAGTGAATTTGGTTTGCGTTGGATTTATGTTTGCACGATTATAACTTGCAAGCTGCATTTGGGGCCGATTTATGATTATTATTGAAGAGCTCTGATACCACCAAACTTTTTGAAATGATGAAACTAATCTATTATTTTGATTGCTATAAACAAGAGTTATGGTTTCCTCCCTGTTTGTCACCCTATTTTCATAATCTATACCCATAAGACAAAAGGGATAAAGAATGAACTTTGTGCATTATTGTCGATCTAGTTGCGCTTATTATTAAGGAAAGAATGGTTCTTGTATTTTGTCAATTAAGTATTTTGATTATATTTTGTTACCAATTAAACCATTTTTCTGTTTTCTCAAAAGCTTATCTTAGATTTCTTTTCTTACACATAAAGCCAATAAGGTGAGTCAACGGACAACCTTCACACAAATCCGGAAAGGCAGCGCTCCACCTCCTTATCGACATCAACTACAGCAACAAAAGAGAAAAGATAAACAAACCTACATAGAAAGAGAGAGAGGGAGAAGTGGGAAAGTTCCAGTCAAAATAGCTCGTAATCACAAAGAAACCTAGCAAATTACTTACAATGATAGTCGACCATACAAGTTGAGAAAGGTACAGAAACTCACATACATCTTAACGGAGACAATGCAGCAACTCTGTTATCTCGATAAAACCCAGGACCGTCATTCATTCGATCCAAAAGCGTCCGAACCATTCACAAACAAAATTGGCTACTGCAAACCTGAGGAATCAACACCCAAATATTGCAACCATGCCTTATATCAGATCAGCAACATTCATGGGCATTTCGTCAATCTGAGTACTGTAGTATTGCTCTATGTCCCTTAGGATTTTAATGTCGTCACTCTTGACAAAGTTTATTGCAACACCCTGCAGACATAAAAAAAAAAACAGTTTAGTGACGAGTTCTAGATCAACTACCTGAGAGAGGCATAAACAAAAGACAGGGAAACACCAACATAAGCTAGCAGAATAGTCAGAAAGACAAATGAGAAAAATGGAATCATCACAGGAGGAACATGAGAAACATGAAACAAGCAAAATACTAAAATAGCACAAACACATTTGAAAACAGAATCAAGCAGATCAGTAAGTGGCACTACAGAGAAATAAATAGCTTTCGTCCAAAACGACCAGACCGACCAATCCGATGAATATAAAGCTCACGATTGTTTGGAAGGTCATAATTAATCACCAACGAGACCTGACAACAAAAAGATGAAGATAGCATAAATAGAAAAGCACAAACACCAGAGACAACAATTCAGCCTCTAAATGAATATATGCAGCATCTATAGAAGTTCAAATGCACAGGGGCATGTGATCATCTGTTAGTGAAACAGACAACTGAATAGACAACCAACAAGTTGCACTCTGTCTATGGAGGACAAACATTTACGAGCAACACTTCGAGATAGTACTCCCATAATATATTTTTCATTCAAGTTCCTGCACACATCACGGCATGGCAACAGGAAACACAGCGAAGTCCATGCTGCAGGTTCTAACCCAAATACCCAAAGGACTAGAGTTCATTGTTTGCTGTGCCAACAAGAGACATATTTCCATGTACTCGCACAATTAGAAGTTACCAGCCCTCTAACGCAAGTCAGCAAGTGTTTTCAACGTTCAATAGTCCAATTAGATTAGCAACTGTCCTTAGGCACCTCATTGGAGACAAATTAGCTTTATTTTCTGTAGCACCAACTTCGGAACTGAGCACCTACCATCAAAAAATTTTAACTTGCCAAATATTAAAACATAGGTATTAAAAAGGAGCCAAAATCTTGCCTGTTGAACATCAAGCCCCCGGGCCCAAACATCTGTTGTTATCAGGACACGGGTTTGACCAGCCCGAAACTCAGACATAATTTCATCCCAATCCTTTTGAGGCATGTCTCCATGCATTGATGAAACGGTAAAGTTGTTGGTTCGCATCTTTTCAGTTAGCCAATCCACCTGTTTCAAAAGTATTAGAATATATCTGTGCATGGGTATATAAAAGCCACAAGCGACTAAAACAACAGTGGTAAGACACAACAAAATCCACCCACAGGTTGCACCTTACTCAAAAGGCAAAGAGGGGAAAGAGTGGCCTATTTCAATCTCCATAACATTTGAAGAACATTAATCTTTACTGGCAAACAGAGAAAGACAGGGCTAAATGGCTTTCTATTTTTCATACGATCAAATATGTGGCAATCAGTCTCATACAATAGAACCGCTTAAAAGAATAACTAGATAGACTAGAATCAAATAAATGCCAAGTACTTTCCATGTTAGCCCGTTGGACATGTAAAAACTCAGTTCCTAGAAAAAGGCTGTCCTTGAGAGCTTTTGTTTCTTTAGTTCTTAAATTACGCTAGACATTAAGCTTAGACCTTAAATCGAAAACTCGAAGAATAATAATATCACCTTTCTCTTCGTGTTGCAGAATATAACAGCTTGGGTGATTGTAAGGGTGTCATAAAGATCACATAAAGTATCAAACTTCCACTCTTCCCTTTCAACTGCAACAAAGAATAGCTTGATGCCCTGTCATCATAGAAAGATAAAAGAAAACCTGTATGAAACTCTGGGTTTGTGCAAGACACAAAAATGTATGAACCAAGTTCCAGGTCAGCTTCCAGAAACTGACATATCACAACGAGTACTTACCTCCAGAGTCAATTCATCACGTTTTACAAGTATCCCGATAGGATCTGTCATAAACTTGTTTGTAATCTCCAAAATTTCATGAGGAAGAGTAGCAGAAATGAAGACAACCTACAAAGCAGATTACAAATTTCAGAGCCAACATCACAATGCACCAGCTGAACCTTGTAAGATACTGTTTATAGCAGGAAGCAACATACTTTTACTTCATTTTTAAAAGGAAAATGAGGAAGAGTATCTAATGGTACCTTCATTAGATAGATTTGCAGTGACGTTTCCACAAATTATTCAAAAACTCTTGTAAGAAAAATTTAAATTTTGAAACTTTATATATTTCTTCTTGTTTAATTTCTTATATTTTTCTTATTTCCTCTAACTGTTCGTAATGAAGCTAGTTTCTTCTCCTACAACATCTTTTAATTTTAGACTTTTCATTTCTTGTTTAGACACCTATATTTGATTATCCATAAACTATGGTTCATTCATCATAAAGAAAAATTCTTCATTAAAAGAACTTTCTTCATCATTAAAAATCTCATAAGATTTCTTCTCATAGATTTCACCTCCAATAGAATTTTCGATGTGGGTCCATAGCCGGTGGTGCACCTTTACACCTTAGAGTCCCACATCGGCATGGGTTCTCTCACCTGGCAAGCGATTTTCTGGGATGAGTTCTCCTACCCTTGAAACACATCAATTGGTATCAAAGCCACCACTTGGGCCCACTGTTGTCGGGTGTCTCTAGTTGTGACTAGGGTCTCCTAGGTGCAAGTTAACGATTGAGTTGGCACCCTTTAGCAATGTTGTTGAAGTTTAAAGAGGGGAGATTGATGTGGGTCCATGGCTGGTGGTGCACCTTTATGCCTTGGAATCCTACATCAAGCAACTAAGGGGATATTTTGGGGCTTATAAGGGTGTGGGTTCCCTCACCGGGCAAGCTGATTTTTTAGATAAATTCTCCCACCCCTAAAATGCATCAATTTCATATTCTTATTCTTTAAGAAGTTTGATAATTTTCTTACTAATTTTTTTCTTTTTAGGACATTGTGGTGCATAATGGCATTTTTCATTACAAATAAAACATTTGCAAGTTTTCCTTTAACCATCATATTTCTTTTTTGACTTTTTCCATTTTTTCCATTTGAATGTTTTATTCCTATGTGATTTTCTTTTTGGGCTATCACATCCTATTTTTCAAGCTTCTCTAAAGATTCTTTCACAACATTTTTTTACCATAACTAGATCTAAAATGCTGATTTTTTATCTACTTTTTAGCTTTAGCAATTAAACAATGATATGTTATTACCAAAACATAATTTATTCTAAAGCCTAGCATATCATCTCTATCCATCTTAATTAGAAAATCTAAATAACCTATAGTACATATTTCATCCCAAAGGCTAGATAATTTATTGAAGAATTGTTCTAATGAGTATTCATTTTTTAGTGGTTCAATCAAAGAGTAATATTTTTGAAATCCTTGAATATATTCTTCAAACCTACGTATATCACACAATTCTAACTTAGATAACATAAAATTAGCATTTTCTTAAAGTTGTGATTCACCTGAATATCCATAAAATTGTTTTTTAAGGATTTTGGCAAATTCTCTTAATATATCATCAAAGTTAAAGAAAATTGACAATAAAGCAATTTTTGTTGCTTTCTTGCTTCAATCTTTTCCCATTACCATAGCCACTGCAAGGTGTTTCCTTAGAGTGTAAAAGCAATATAATCTAGAAATTTTTCATTTTTCCATGTGTTCTTATAATTGATTGCTATTATTGAAACGGATTGTGCCCAATCATTTATAACTTTTAATTGGTCCTTAAAAAGAGCATTAGTAAGATTTAAATATGTTCCATTCTAAACTATATATTGTTTCTAAATATCATCTCTTCTAAAAAATGTGGAATAATATGGTTCCTTTTTTACTCCACTAGTAAAAGTACCTATTTTCATATTTTCTACATAATTATCATCACTAAGCCCATAATCTTTAAATGTTTTTAGATCCAATAGCTCTTCCATTTTTCTTTTTTCTAAGATAAGTTCTTTCTTCCTTTTCAAACTTAAATTGTTTATCTTCATCTTCATTGAACATTTTTACTTCTTTAGAATCAAAAGATTAGTTATCATCTTCTTCATCAAAAAGTAGTAAGTATTTTCAAACCTAAAATAATTTAAAAGATCTTCATATTTAAGATAAGTTATTCATATCTTGTCTATGATTTCATTTCTTTTTTGGACAAAGAGATTAAGATCTTTGTATAATCGTCTCCAGTAGTCCAAGATTTCTTTTATATTTTCATATTCCTCTAAATTATAGTTAGCTTCTATTTGAAGAACCATAATTTCATCATTTTCATGGAATAATTAAGGGATTTTGTTAAGCTATTCATATGATCTATAAGTACTATGTCTAGTTTGTTTATTATATTCTTAAAAGTTTCTTTGGTTTCTTGTTTGAGAGCCAAATTAGTTATCATATTGATATTACCCATATTATTTTTTGTTTTATTAACAATGATATTTATAAACTCTAGAGTAGACTCAACATAATTTTAATTAACTTGTTGAGTTTTTTCTAACTTCTTAAACCAAAAGTGCATACTATCATAATACTTTTTAGACTAGCACTAATAACTCCCAAGTTATTTTTGGTTTTTTCATTTATATATAGTACATGCTTATCATTATCACGACTAAACAATGTTCCTAAGTACTCTATTTTTTCATTACTTGGAGATACCATTCTTGGTGCCTAAAAACATTTATGTGCTTCTTGGTGCCTAAAACATGAGTTTCCTTAATGGCAAATACACCACACACATGCTTAAAGGCTAACAAGAAATTACAAGCTTTAAAGCAACATAGATATATGGATTTTTTTTTTCAGTAGCTAAAAGTGAAAAAACACAAAATAACAACAAATAGATGGAAAGAACTTTAAAAGTAATATATTAGGAATGTACCTTAATTTATAAGGATGAGACCAAAGCTCATGGTGAGGCTCTAATACCAATTACAATATCAAGTTGATTATATAACGAAAACTTAGAAACTTCTTACAAAAATATAGGTTGTTACAAGGGAGAGTGATTTGCACAACAAAAGTTTTAAGGTTAAGAGAGCTATGAGAGAACCATGACAAACTGGTTAAGGGTTGATGACCTCCAAAGGAAGGATCTCCTTTATTTTTATACATTTCTTGTACAATACATTCTTTATAATTCATAATGACAACTTGGACACCTCAAAGGACACCTATACATTCACTTATTATTAGAATCTTCTCATAAGGCAATTGTCATTGATTATGACACATGCCATCATTCTTCACTACCCATTACGCTTCTTCTACATAGGAATGAGGAATTTAGGAATGAAGAATTTTTTATTACTCATCCACATGCCACATCACTCTATGGAAGAAGCTTAACAAGCTTCTACCATATATATGCAAGTAACAATTGTGAGAGGAAAAGCCAAACAAGTGGCTTCTAGAACTTCTAGATAAGATTTTTAAAAAATTAAAGACTTTTATAATCCTAGAATGTCCAAGGCAATATATGAAGAGCTTAATGAAGCTTGGAAATCCCAAATTGTTGTAATAGAGCAAGGTTTAGGCAACACATCTCTACACTTTCTAGAAGAATTGCTGAGTACATAGAGACATGTTAGCAAACTAAGAAGGCTTATATCCACCTGGTTAAACAAATCATGTAAAAAAAGCCTCTTAATGAAACTATACAAGTTTCTCACCATGTCAATGTCCATTAATGCTTGTAATAAATGAATATATAGGTGTCTCTTGACCTGTCCAAGTTATCTTTTACTTTATCTCTAGGTGTCTTTGATGTGAACAAACCCAAAGACCAAGGTAATGAGAAAGCCCAAGTTTTATTGATCCCAAGCCCAAAGAATTGGGGCTACAATGTCATGAATAGTGAAATAGTAACTCGGGATAGTAGGGAATATTATGGATTGGAAATTAAGAAGCAAAAGCTTAAAGATTGTAACATAAAGAATGGAAATATAAATGGCAAGGAATTCAAAGTTGTATAAGGTAAGAGCTGAAAAGGAAAGAATGAGGAAATTAAAATAAGAATGTAAAGATTGGAATGATTATGTCCAGAAGACTGCCTCAAGCAACACTAGATATGGCTCTTCTAGTCAAGCTCCCAAAAAACTGGACAAGGCCAAAAACATGGAAGCCAAGAATGGTGAGAGTTCCCGGGTCACTACTTTCAAAAGTGAATGATCCCAAGCTAGATGTTATAAGTGTCAAGGAGTTGGCCACCTTCAAGCTAATTGCCCTAATCGAAGGGTAATGATGATAAAAGAATGGGAAGAAATTGGAGAAGTGTACTAGGAGGAAGAGTCATTAATAGAAACAAAAGAGGAAGATTGCATAGCTGACCCAGATTCTGGTGAGCTTCTAGTCATTCGCCGCACTCTCCTTTCAAAGCTTGGTTTTTAAGATGAACAAAGAGAAAATATTTTCCAAACGAGGTATACCATTGGGGGCAAGGTGTGCTTTATGATCATCGACAGTGGAAGTTGTACTAATGTAGCATCCACAACACTAGTCGAAAAGTTGAAGTTGTCAACCTCCCCTCACCCACAGTCCTACAAGCTGCAATGGCTAAATCAAGGCAACAATCTACAAATAAATAGGCAAGTTTTAAGATGAACAAAGAGAAAATATTTTCCAAACGAGGTATACCATTGGGGGCAAGGTGTGCTCTATGATCATCGACAGTGGAAGTTGTACTAATGTAGCATCCACAACACTAGTCGAAAAGTTGAAGTTGTCAACCTCCCCTCACCCACAGTCCTACAAGCTGCAATGGCTAAATCAAGGCAACGATCTACAAATAAATAGGCAAGTTTTATAGTGGCTTGGGATGCTTTTCTCAAAGTAGCACCCAATGCTAGTCAAAGCAATGATTTTGTTTGGAATCCAATACTAGTCAATGTTGATGGGCTTGATGGGCCTTGACTATATAGATTGGATCCAATAAAGGACATTGTAGTGCCAATTCTTTGGGCTTGGGATCAATAAAACTTGGGCTTTCCCATTACCTTGGTCTTTGGGTTTATTCACATCATTAATAAAAGAGATTTAGGGCAAAAACTGGGAAATTAAGAAGAAGGTATGAATAGTAATGAATAGTAACTACAGAAATGAGAACTTAAAATATAAGAAGAAAAAAGGTAAATTGCAAGAAATGGAGAATAGAAAAATTATAGACAAGAATATAAAGGATTTAGAGTGAAAACTCAAAATTAAGAACACGTCATGAACAGTGAAACAGTAACTCGGGATAGTGGAGAATATTATGGATTGGAAATTAAGAAGCAAAAGCTTAAAGATTGTAATATAAAGAACGGAAATATAAATGGCAAGGAATTTAAAGTTGCATAAGGTAAGAGTTGAAAAGGCAAGAATGAGGAAATTAAAATAAGAATGTAAAGATTGAAATTTAAGAATAAGAATGTAAATGACTGAAATGAGAAATAAAGAAGCAAAGATGAAACACTTAGGTTTCTCTCTACAAACAAGCTTACAACTCTCAAGTCTATTGGTGTGTCTTACAAATGAACTCTTGCCCTCTATTTATAGGGAGAGCTAGGGGACACAAAAGGAAAAAGAAATAAAACACCATAAGTTGGTTGGGATGCTTTTCTCAAAGTAGCACCCAATGCTAGTCAAAGCAATGATTTTGTTTGGAATCCAATACTAATCAATGTTGAATGGGCTTGATGGGCCTTTACTATATAGATTGGATCCAATGAAGGACATTGTAGCCCCAATTCTTTGGGCTTGGGATCAATAAAACTTGGGCTTTCCCATTATCTTGGTCTTTGGGTTTGTTCACATCATTCTCCCCGGGTTGGAGAGGATTTGTCCTCAAATCCGAAGGATCATCAACATCTATATATATAGATAAATCTCCCACATTGAAAGTGGCTGAGACTCCCAAAAAATCATTAGGCAAGTCCACTTTGTACGCATTATCACCAATCCACACAACTACCTCGAGTGGTCCGTCAGCTTGTGGCGCGATCTTGCTCCTTCTATTTGTTGAGAATCTTTCCCTTCTTAAGTGTACCTACACGAGGTCCCCTGGTTGAAAAACTGATGGTTTTCTATGCTTGTTGGCCTTCTTTTTGTAAACCTCATTTGCTCTTTCACTCTGGGTTTGAATTTCTCCATGAAACTTTTTCATCAATTTGGCTCACTCATTTGCATCAAAGTTGATATGGGCATCAATAGGCAAAAATGATAGCTCAATAGGAGTAATCGGATTAAGGCCATAGACTACCTCAAATGGCGAATGACCAGTTATAGCAGTTAGAGCTTGATTGTAGGCAATTTCTACATGTGCAAGCTTGATGTCCCAATCTTTGAGATTCTTGTTCACTAAGGTTCTCAAAAGTGTCCCCAATGTCCGATTGGTAACCTATGTTTGTCCATATGTTTGGGGGTGGTGAGAGGTGCTGAATAGTAGCTTCATACCGAGCTTGGCCCACAAAGTTCTCCAGAAATAGCTCAAAAACTTGGTATCTCTATAAAAAACAATTGTTCTTGGCACACCATGCAGTTTCCGTTAGGATAGAAAATAGTTTCTCATCTTCTACATAATGTTCTTTTATAATTTCAAATTCGAGTACCCGTGCATCCAAGATGGTTAATAAAGAATACCTTCTTAATAAAGCATCAGCCACAACATTAGTAGTCCCTAGTTTTTAATGGGAAACAAAAATAAAGGATTGAAGAAACTCTACTCATTTAGCATATCTCGGGTTGAGCTTGTGCTAACTATTCAGATACTTAAATGCCTGGTGATCTGAGTGAAGAACAAACTACTTTGGTCGGAGATAGTGGCTCCAATGATTAAGAGCTCGTACTATCGCATAGAACTCCTTGTCATAGGTTGAGTAATTCTTCCTAGCATCTGCTAACTTCTCACTATAATAGGCCAATGGTTTCTTGGACTAAACCAAAACAACCCCAATTCACACACCACTAGCATCACGTTCAATTTCAAACAATTTATCAAAATTCGATAAGGCAAGAACATGAGTTAAACAAAGCTTCTGTTTGATTACCTCAAAGGCCTTGCTTGCATATTCATTCCATTCAAATTGTCCCTTCTTCACACACTCAGTGATTGGAGCCATGATCGTGCTAAAATGAGTAACAAATCTTTGGTAGAATGAAGCCAAACCATGAAAACTCCTAATCTCAGTTGGTGTTTTGGGAATCGGCTAGGACTTGATTGCCTCCACTTTTGATTGATCAATTGCAATGCCATGTTAAGAAACTACATATCCGAGAAACACTATACTTGAACTCAAGAACTCACACTTCTCCATTTTTGCATATAGTTTTTGTTCCCTCAACAAGCCAAAGATTTTTTTTAAATGTTCTACATGATCATCAATATTTCGGCTATAGACCAAAATATCATTAAAGTAAACAACTACAAATTTACCAAGATAGCTCTAGGTACCTCATTCATTAATCTCATGAAGGTGCTGGGAGCATTTGATAATTCAAAAGGCATTACTAACCATTCATATAAGCCTCCCTTAGTCTTGAAGGCAGTTTTCCATTCATCTCCTTCTCGCACACAAATTTGGTGGTACCCGCTTCTTAAATCAATTTTGGAAAAGACTACAGCTCCATGAATTTCATCAAGCATATCATCAAGTTTAGGGATAGGATACCTATACTTGATTGTTATGTTGTTAATGGCTCGACTATTAACACACATCCAAAAACTGTCATCTTTCTTGGGAACCAAGAGCACTTGAACTGAATAGGGACTCATGCTTTCTCTAACATATTCTCTTCTCATCAGCTCATCTACTTGCCTTTGCAATTCCTTGGTTTCTTCAAGATTACAATGGTAGGCAGGCTTATTGGGTAGAGAAGCCCTTGGGGCAAGGTCAATTTGATGCTTAATGACTCTGATAGGTGGAAGGTCGGGTGGTAGGTCAGTAGGGAAGATATCTTCATATTCAGATAAAAGTGGTAAAACCTTTGGGTGGGAAATACTCTCTGTAGTTACCAATTTTTTTTCTAACACAAGTATGGCATATATAGGTTTATACTTAATTTCTTTTTCCATTGAAAAAAATTATGTTGATGAAGTCCTCTATGATATTATTCCCATGGAAGCATGTCACTTGTTACTCGGAAGACTGTGGCAGTATGATAGATTTGCAAAGCATGATGGGAGAAGCAACACTTATGTCGTGAAGATGAATGGTAAGCAAATCACCCTCACACCCTTAAGTCCATCCCAAATCCATAAAACCTCAGCCCAAAAAGAAAAGATCTAGGAAAACCTGTTCAACACCCAAACTGAACTCGAAAAAGCCATCCTCAAACAAAAACCTATATATGCCATACTTGTGTTAGAAAAAAAATTGGTAACTACAGAGAGTATTCCCCACCCAAAGGCTCTACCACTTTTGTTTGAATATGACGATGTCTTCCCTACTGACTTACCACCTAGCCTTCCAGCTATCAGAGGCATTAAGCATTAAATTGACCTTTTCCCAGGAGCTTCTCTACCCAATAAGCCCTCCTACCATTGTAATCCTGAAGAAACCAAGGAATTGCAAAGGCAAGTAGATGAGTTAATGAGAAGAGGATATGTTAGAGAAAGCATAAGTCCTTGTTCAATTCCAGTGCTCCTAGTTCCCAAGAAAGATAGCAGTGTCCAGATGTGTGTTGATAGTCGAGTCATTAACAACATCACAATCAAGTATAGGTATCCTATCCCTAGACTTGATGATATGCTTGATGAAATTCATGGAGCTATAGACTTTTCCAAAATTGATTTAAGAAGCAAGTACCACCAAATTCTTATGCGAGAAAGAGATGAATGGAAAACTACCTTCAAGACTAAGGGAGGCTTATATGAATGGTTAGTAATGCCTTTTGGATTGTCAAATGCTCCCAGCACCTTCATGAGGTTAATGAATGAGGTACTTAGAGCATATCTTG
This sequence comes from Casuarina cunninghamiana, assembly GCA_028551485.1. Lineage (NCBI taxonomy): Eukaryota > Viridiplantae > Streptophyta > Magnoliopsida > Fagales > Casuarinaceae > Casuarina > Casuarina cunninghamiana. Next base: position 11,715,169 of record CM052371.1, read on the forward strand.
GTAAATTCGTAATTGTTCACTTTGATGATATTCTGATCTATAGCCAAAGTATTGATGATCATGTAGAACATCTAAAAAAAATCTTTTGACTTGTTAAGGGAACAAAAACTATATGCAAAAATGGAGAAGTGTGAGTTCTTGAATTCAAGTATAGTGTTTCTTGGATATGTAGTTTCTCAAAATGGCATTGCAATTGATCAATCGAAAGTGGAGGCAATCAAGTCCTAACTGATTTCCAAAACACCAACTGAAATGAGTTTTCATGGTTTGGCTTTGTTCTACCAAAGATTTGTTCTTCATTTTAGCACAATCATGGCTCCAATCATTGAGTGTATGAAGAAGGGACAATTTGAATGGAGTGAATCTGCAAGCAAAGCCTTTATTTGAATGGAGTGAATCTACAAACAAGGTCTTTGAGGTAATCAAACAGAAGCTTTGCTTAACTCATGTGCTTGCCTTTCTAAATTTTGATATATTGTTTGAAGTTGAGTGTGATGCTAGTGGTGTGGGAATTGGGGCTGTTTTGGTTCAGTCCAAGAAACCATTGGCCTATTTTAGTGAGAAGTTAGCAGAGGCTAGGAAGAATTACTCAACCTATGACACGGAGTTCTATGCAATAGTACAAGCTCTTAATCATTAGAACCACTATCTTCAGCCAAAGCAGTGTGTTCTTCACTCAGATCACCAGGGACTTAAGTATCTGAATAGTCAGCACAAGCTCAACCCAAGACATGCTAAATGGGTAGAGTTCCTTCAATCCTTTACTTTTGTTTCGCATTACACACCAAGAACTACTAATGTTGTGGTTAATGCTTTATCAAGAAGGTATTCTTTGCTAACCATCTTAGATGCACAGGTACTCAGAGTTGAAATTATGAAAGAATATTATGCAGGAGATGAGAAACTATTTTCTATCCTAACGGAATGTGCCGAAGGAGTTCATGGAGAATATATGATACAAGAAAGTTATTTGTTCAAAGGCAACCGGTTATACGTTTCCAAGAGCTCCTTTAGGAAATGGTTAATGAAAGAGAGTCATGAGGGAGGTCTAGCTAGTCCTTTTGGAGTGACCAAGACATTAGAGATCTTTAAGGAACATTTCTATTGGCCCAAAATGCAAGGGGACGTTCATGTCTTGTACTACATGTCAAAGAGCCAATATGCATTTCAAGCTTGGTCCCTACACTCCACTACCAATTCCAAACCAGCCATGGAAAGATCTCAACATGGATTTTATTGTAGCTCTCCCTCAAACTTAAGGGAAAGGATTCCATCATGGTGGTCGTTGATCAGTTGTCAAAGATGAGTCATTTCACTCCCTGTCACAAGATAGATGATGCAACTCATATTGTAAATTTGTTTTTCAAGGAAATTATGACACTACGTGGTGTGCCAAGAACAATCGTTTTTGATATAAATACCAAGTTTTGAGCCATTTTTGGAGAACTTTGTGGGCCAAGCTCAGTACGAAGCTACTATTTAGAACCTCTCACCACTCCCAAACATATGGACAAATAGTGGTTACCAACTGAAAATTAGGGACACTTTTGAGAATATTAGTGAACAAAAATCTCAAAGATTGAGACATCAAGCTTACACATGCAAAATTTGCCTACAATCGAGCTCCAAGTGCTACAACTAGTCATTCGCCATTTGAGGGAGTGTATGGGCTTAATCCAATTACTCCTATTGAGCTATCATCTTTGCCTATTAATGCCCATATCAACTTTAATGCAAATGAGTAAGCCAAATTGATGAAAAAATTCCATAAAAAAATTCAAACCCAAATTGAAATAGCAAATGAGGTTTACAAAAAGAAGGCCAACAAGTATAGAAAACCATAAGTTTTTCAACCAGGGGACCTCGGGTGGGTAAACTTAAGAAGGGAAAGATTCTCGACAAAAAAGAGCAAGATCACACCACAAGCTAACGGACCATTCGAAGTAATTCCGCGGATCGGTGATAATGCATACAAAGTGCACCTGCCTAGTGATTTTGGAGGAGTCTTAGCCACTTTCAATGTGGGAGATTTATTTCCATATATAGATGTCGACGATCCTTCGGATTGAGGACAAATCCTCTCCAACCCGGGGAGAATAATGTGAACAAACCCAACGACCAAGGTAATGGGAAGGCCCAAGTTTTATTGATCCCAAACCCAAAGAATTGAGGCTACAATGTCCTTCATTGGATCCAATCTATATAGTCAAGGCCCATCAAGCCCATTCAACATTGACTAGTATTGGATTCCAAACAAAATCTGCTTTGACTAGCATTGGATGTTACTTTGAGAAAAGCATCTCAACCAACTTATGGTGTTTTATTTCTTTTTCCTTTTGTATCCTCTAGCTCTTCCTATAAATAGAGAACAAGAGTTCATTTGTAAGACACACCAATAGACTTGAGAGTTGTAAGCTTATTTGTAGAGAGAAACCTAAGTGTTTCATCTTTGCTTCTTTATTTCTCATTTCAATCATTTATATTCTGTTCTTAAATTCCAATCTTTACATTCTTATTTTAAACTCCTCGTTCTTTCCTTTTCAGCTCTTACCTTATGCAACTTTAAAGTCCTTGCCATTTATATTTTCGTTCTTTATATTACAATCTTTAAGCTTCTGCTTCAATTTCCAATCCATAATATTCCCCACTATCCCGAGTTACTATTTTACTGTTCATGACGTGTTCTTAATTTTGAGTTTTCTCTCTAAATCCTTTATATTCTAGTCTTTATATTCCAGTCTATAATTTCCTGCAGTTTACCTTTTTTCTTCTTATATTTTAAGTTCTCATTCCTGCAGTTACCATTCATTACTATTCATACCTTCTTCCTAATTTTTCAGTTTTTGCTTTAAATCTCTTTTATTCTAGCCTCTACTTCCTTCCATTATTATTCCAATCCTCTACTTTCCAACATTCCTTCTTATTCCTTGTTTTAATCCTAAGCTCACTCTTTAACCCATCACAATTCGCATCAGTCCTTATGAATTGTACAAAATGAATAGGAAAAAAGTGAATATAAACAAGGAGACCCTTCCTTTGGAGGGCAACAACTCTTAACATACTTTTGCATAATTATCTCATAACACTCTCAACCTTACAACTTCCACCATGCAAACCACTCTCCAAACCTCTCCCTTATAATCTATAACCATAAGACAAGAAGATAAAGAACGAACTTTTTTTAATAAGACAAGGAGAGATCATTATTGTCCATTTAGTTATGTCTAATAAGAGGAAAGAATAGTATTTCTATTTTGTAAATTAGATATTTGGATTATAGTTTGTTATCAATCAAATCAATTTTCCTAATTTTTCACAATGTTGTCTTAGATGTCAGTTTTTAAGCATAAGGATAAGTTATCTTAAATCTAAGGATAGTATTTGAAATATTAGTAGTCCAACAAACGAATAGACAAAATTTAAAACGAATGCTATGAAAAAGTGGTTCAACCACTTTTTTGTTATATAAAAATTGACTTAAAAGTAGAATTTTCAATATTCAATTTAAACATGACCTGGTATAATTTACACATTAAATCTAGCTGTGGGTTGACGTGTAAAAAAGGTAGATCTCACACTAAAAAACAGATAGAAACTACACGTCTATATGGAAATTCAGGATTTTCTAATATGAGAAATAAAAAGCACAACCAAGTTCTTGGTTGATATAGTTAAAGGAGGAAGATTCTTTCCTCCCAGTATCCCTTACTGAGATGGTCAAAATTACATCATAAAGTAGTAGATGCCACGGGGCAGATCACAATTTTGTTAGGATAAACAGTAGTATCTAAGTTAAGTGGAGTGGTTAGAGAACTGCCAGATACTTATAGACAAAGAGAGAAACATTATGCCCAATAAATCAATGTATCATCATCTTAAGGATTCACCAATTGTCAACAATCAAAGAAACTTTTCTTCTTTTTTTTTTAAGGTAAACGTATAGAGATTTTGAACAAGTGATCTTAATATCAGAAACCAATAGTTTTATCACTCCACAATTAGGAAACTTAAAAGAGGACGGTTTTTCATGGGAGAAGCAGACCCAATAAGCATTCAAACAATTGAAGCTAACCATAACTCAAGCACCCATTTTGGCGTTGCTAGCTACTACTTGTTGGAGAACAAGTTCATTGTGCCCACAGATCAAGGGAGCCTAAGGTTCTTCCGGGAGTAGTGACTCATGACGCATGCTCAACACCGCTAGTTAACTAAGTTATTGGGGTTCAATATACCGTGGGGCCAGCCAACTCAGCCGCATGTGCTCTATCGAGGAGAAACCAAGAAAGGGACACGAAAGGGAAGGGCGTTGAACTAATAGAGGAAGACGACAACAACGACGTCTTTGCACAATCTGGGTCAAAAGCGAGGGTTAACGATATCGCCACAATTAAAGCTAAAACAAGGAACTATCGTTTTGGGACCTTCAGTACGTAACGGGAAAAACATCGTTTTGACCAATGAAGGGGGGCATGATAAGGATAACATCGTGAGGGAAGACAGAAGAGAGAACAATACCACTTTAATCAGTGGGACACCTCAGGGAAGAAACTTTGCCCTTTCATCCCCCATTCCTCTTTGGGTGGATGCAATCAAAAATGAGGTTCAGAACAACCCAATGTTGCAGGAAATCACGAGACGAGTGAAAGCCAACGAAGCAATTAGTCCCTGGGAATTTAAGGAGGGTATATTGCTCTTCAAAGGATGTATCCACCCAGACAGAAACCCCAATTTTGTCAAAACCGCAGTGCAAGAATCCACAATGGATTCCACGAAGGGGATTTTAAAATGCTGCAACGGCCTCAGCTGGTCTTCCATTAGGGAAAAATGTTTCACTCGGTGATCACAGTAACGGAGTGCAATTTCTGTCAAAGGAACAAATCGAGAAGCACCCAAACCCCCTGGATTACTTAAACCACTCCCCATTCCTGATCGCATTTGGGAAGATGTGTTGATGGATTTCTTCAACGGGCCTACCTCGTTCATAAGGGAAGGATGCTCTGATGGTAGTAGTGATCAACTGGCTAGCAAATTTGGTCATTTTATTCCCCTCACCCATCCTTATGCCACCGCCTCTGTGGCTCAACCTTATTTCAACAATGTCCTAAGGATTTATGGCCTTACAAAAACCATCGTTTGCGACTGAGACCCAATTTTCACAAAAGCATTTTCCATAGAGCTATTCCAACTACAAGGCTCACTATTCAATTTTTCAGCTGCCTACCATCAACAAACCAACGGCTAGACAGAGATGGTAAACCAAATGATCCAGATATGGTGTTTGCCCGACAACGAACCGGGATTGTGGATGGATTGGCTGACCTGGGCCAAGCATAGCTACAATACTAGCGTGCACTTAGCCACCTAGATGTCACCATATGAGGCAGTTTTTGGGCAAGAGCCACTAACCATTCTGACTTTCATGGAGGGAACGGCCGAGACAGAGTGACAAACAACATTTTGAGAAACAAAGTTGTACTTCTAAAGGAACTATGAGCCAATTTACGGAAGGCACAATGCTGAATGAAGAAGCAATACGACCTCAGAAGAAGGGAACTGGAGTTTCAGGTGGGAGAGAAGTTTTTCCTCAAGCTTCAATACTACTGACATTCCTCATTGGCCATGAGGAAGTCTCTCGAGTTAGCTGCCAAGTTTTACGGCCCCTTCGAAATCCTTCAGCAAGTGGGTCCAAAATCAAGTACAAGCTAAACCGGGTTCCCCCTTACATCCTATTTTTCATGTACTGATCCTAAAGCGCTTTGTGGGGGCTACTGACAAAACAAAATTAACACTGCCTGACATTCCCATGCACGGACCTGACATTAAACCAAAACCACAAGCAATCCTCAATACCAAGAAAAGAGCAAGATCACACAAGTTCTTGTCAACTAGAACAGGTAGTTGCAGGCCCACGCCACCTGGGAGGAACTCCGACAGCTTCATGCCCAATTCTCGAATTTCAACCTTGGAGAAAAGATTTCACCCGGCAGGGAAGGCATGTTGCGGTCAACAACCATGTAGGGTACAACATGGATAGTGGGACGATTAGTGGCCAACTCAGGGGGTGGGTGTCGTTTTGCAGAGAGTGGTGCAATGCGGAGCAGAGGGGACATGCACACACAGAAACCAAATGAGCTTGGGCGCACCTGATCTGCTTCGGTCCTCAGCATGTAGCTCTTACCAGCGACGAGCATGGGATGGCAACAATGTTGTCTTAGATCAATGGGGTAGAAGCGGATAAATAAAGGAAGTGTACAAAATGTTAAGGGTAGCAAAGAACTTTGTAACCAGTCTTTTCCTCTAATACTATACAACGTAAGTTAGGCCTACTCATTAATTATAGGGAAGAAGGGGAGGAGCTCCATTGACTAAAGTGACTTCACGTTCTCTAGCCCTATCACATTGGCAGCTAGCCGAGCACGTAACAGTTTACATACCCTTTATTGAGAACCGAACACTCGGAGCAAAAGCAAATTGAGACCGTAACGAGAGACATCTAACAACTTCCACACACGTAGGAACGATTAGCTCTCACACCTCCATATCGACCTCAATCTCCTAAATGCTTGACCTTGTGTTTATCATCCACCAAGGACCCTTTGTCCCTTCCATCGAAAACTTTTCAAAATCATAAAATTGCTTCTCCCATGCTCCAACTCTCAACTTTTAAACCCACTAGTTCCAAGTTAAGTGCACCGAAATAGATCATTGAGCCATGTTCGCTTTTTTTTAAAAAAAAAAAAGGAAAAAAATTGAAGTTACCCATTTTAGATATCCCAACCCATATCAAGCAGCCAAATCAATCACGATAGGGCTCCATCATCATGATGGCGCAATTTAATTTGGCAGCGAAGGATGAATTAAAAAACTTACCGAAGCTTAGCACTATAGATGGAAGTCCAATCACCAGCCAAGCAAACCAATAAAAGCGAGAAGAAAACAAACCTGCATAGAAAGCGAAAGAGTGAGAAAAAAGCAGGTGAGTTCCAATCCAAATACCTCGTAATCACAGAAAACCTAGCAAATTACTCACAATGATATTCACCCGTACAAGCTGGGCAACGAGCAGAAAATCACAAACATCTTAACGGAAACCATTATTAACTCTGTATAGATGGAAGTCCAATCACCAAGCCTACCAAACCAATAAAAGCGGGAAGAAAACAAACCTGCATAGAAAAAACGAAAGAGTGAGAAAAAGCAAGAGAATTCCAGTCCAAGTATCTTGTAATCACAGAAAACCTAGCAAATTACTTACAATGATCTTCACCCATACAAGCTGGGAAACGTGCAGAAAATCACAAACATCTTAACAGAAACAACCATTAACTCTGTAATCTTGACACAACCCCAGGACTGTCATTCATTCGATCCACAAGCGTCCGAACCATTCACAAAGAAAATTGGCTACTGCAAACCTGAGGAATCAACAACCAAATATTGAAACCACGCCTTATATCAGATCAGCAACATTCATGGGCAGTTCGTCAATCTGAGTACTGTAGTATTGCTCTATGTCCCTTAGGATTTTAATCTCGTCACTGTTGACAAAGTTTATTGCAAAACCCTGCAGACATCAAAAAGCCAGTTCAGTGACAAGTTCTAGATCAACCACCTGAGGAGACATAAACCAAAGACAAGGAAACACAAACATTCGCTAGCAGAACAGTCCAAAAGATAAATGAGAAAAATGGAAATCATAACATGAGACAAACGAAAGACTAAAATAGGACAAACGCTTTTGAAAACAGAATTAAGCAGACAGTGAGTGGTACCGACAGGTAAGGAGATATCAGGACGTAATGGCATAAGGTTGCCTACCCTTGAGCCAAAAATATTGTCTGTGTTCGGCAAATATTTGGAAAAAGACTTTGCGTATTGATGTAATAGGTGGTTAAAAATGGTTTCCAATGGGTTCACATTTCAAAAACGTAATCTGTGAAACACACAGAAGAGACGTCTTTGGTTTAAAAAGCTGTGTTTTTAATGATTGTGCGAAGCAACAAATTTGCAAATTTCTTCAAGCACAAAAAATGAAAATAAGAACAAATAAAACAAAAACCAAGTAGTCTGGCCAAAAACTGTGAAAAAGTCTGGCATGGCATATACTCGGACTCAAAACACTTTTCTCCTCTGTTAAGATGATTGCACAACAACATTTCTTTTTTTTCTTCTTCTTTATTGTCCCTTTTATGGCTAAGTAATAGGTTAACCTCAATCCATGGGTTTTCTAAAAATATTCACATAAAAGTATAAAAAGTTTTCCAAAAGTATTCAGTAACTTTGCACGCTATAAACAATATGATCTACTCCAACATTGTCCAGAGAAGAAGTATAACCATCTTGTCGCACAGAAGAAGGCCAAAGATCAATGACTAAACTTGTACACACTACACTGAAATAAATACCTTTCTTCCAAAACGACCAGACCGACCAATCCGATGAATATAAACCTCACGATTGTTTGGAAGGTCATAATTAATCACCAAGTTAACCTGACAAAAAAAAAAATGAAGATAGCATGAATAGAAGAGTACAGACACCAGATACAACAATTCAGCCTCTAAATGAATATATACAGCTGTGGAAGTTCAAATGCACAAGGGCATGTGATTATGTGCTAGTGAAACAGACAACTTAATAAGTAGACAACCAAGTTGCACTCTTTCTCTATGGAGGACAAACTTTTACGATCTCCACTTTGAAATATTATTTCCCACTATATATTTTTCATTCAAGTTCCTGCATACATCACCACATGGCAACAAGAAGCGCAGCTACGTCTATGCTTCAGGTTCTAACCCAAATACCCAAAGGACGAGATCATTTTTTACTGTGCCACCAAGCGCCATAATTCCTTGTACTCCCACAATCAGAAGCTACCAACCATCTAATGCAAGTGTATTAAAAATGGTCCAATTGGACAGCAAGTCAGCAAGTGTATTCAACGTCCAATGGTCCAATTGGACAGCAATTATCATTTGGCACCTCATTTGATACACATTAGCTTTATTTTCTTTAGTAGCAGCTTCAGTTCCGAGCATCTACCTTCAAAAAATCTTTATTTGTTGCAAAATATAAAAACAAATGTACTAAAAAGAGCCAAAATCTAGCCTGTTGAACATCAAGTCCCCGGGCCCAAATATCTGTTGTTATCAGAACACGAGTTTGACCAACCTGAAACTCTGACATAATTGCATCCCTCTCCTTTTGAGGCATGTCTCCATGCATTGATGAAACAGTAAAGTTACTGGTTCGCATCTTTTCAGTTAGCCAATCCACCTGTTTCAAAAGTATTAGAATATATCCATACACCTGTATATAAAAGCCACAAGCAACTAAAACAACAGCGGTAAGACAGAACAAAATCCACCCACAAGTGCACTTTACTCAATAGGCAGAAGGGGGGAGGGATTATTTCAATCTACATGACATTTGAGGAAAATATTTCTCTTCAACTGGCAAAAACTGAAAGAAAAGGCTAAATTTCTCTGTCTATTATTCTTAAAATCAAATATGAGGCAATCAGTCTCATACAACAGAACTGCTCAAAGGTATTACTAGAAAGGCAAGAATCAGATATATGCTAATTACTGTTCATGTTAGTCCCTTGGACTCGTAAAAACTCACAATTCCTAGGAAAAGGCTGATCCTTGGAAGCTTTGGTTTCTTTAATTCTTAAATTAAACTAGACATTACTCTTAGACCTTAAATCCAAAAATTGGAGAATCTTTAGTATCACCTTTCTCTTCGTGCTGCAGAATATAAGAGCTTGGGCAATTATAAGATGGTCAAAAAGATCGCATAGAGTATCAAACTTCCACTCTTCCCTTCCAACTGCGACAAAAAATTGGTCCATGCGCTGTCAACATAGAAAGACAATGAAAAACTGTATGAAACTCTGGGTTTGCGCAAGAGTCAAAAGAATATGGATCAAATTTCAGGTTAGCTACCAGTAACTCATATGTCACAATGAGTACTTACCTCCAGAGTCAATTCATCACGTTTTACAAGTATCTGAATAGGATCTGTCATAAACTTATTTGTCATCTCCAAAATTTCATGAGGAAGAGTAGCAGAAATCAAGACAACCTACAAAGCAGATTACAACATCACAATGTGTCTGCTGAACCTTGTAATATACTGTCTATAGCAGGAAGCAACACACTATTACTTCATTCCTAACTGGGGTTAGCTGCATATGTACATTACCAAAGGAAGAGGAAAAAGAAAAAGTTATTGTATCAGACTCGAAGATGTCTTTCCATAAACAATAACTTGCATTAAAATCAGGTAGACCTAGACTAATGGAGGCCAAAAGGAAGAAAATCCAGAGGGAAAAGTAAGATCCAGAATGTGCTTTAAATTTGTAGTTGTGAGATTATACAGCCATGTTCTCTATATTAGATCCTTCTCCCATTTTTTCTAACCCGCTATGCACTTAGCTAGCTACCTTCATGTTTTCTGAAGTTTTAGTACCTGATTTGCAGGAATTTCTTGCAGATGTGGCCCAAAAGTTTATTTCCATAAGTGATAATTATTAGGGTTATATGTGCAGCTCTCAGTAAGGTCCCAACTTTATTCAAACTAATGCAAAATTGCTAACCAAAGCTTGATGTGATCACTACACCTGAAGTTCTGGTGGAAGATATCTGTATAGGTCATAGATCTGATCCTTGAACCCCCTGCTCAACATTTCATCAGATTCATCCTGTTGGAGGAAAATAAAAATTAAAACTAATCCCCAGCAAACTTATGAGGCATATACTAAAAACATACAAGCACTTGTAAGACAGAGTGGGGGGTCACAAGGATAAACTCACAAGAACTAATAATTTAATATGTCTAGTACGCAGAGTTCTCCTCTTGATCATGTCACAGACTCTGCCTGGTGTTCCAGACACCACATGAACTCCATGTTCCAACTTTCTGAAATCTTCACCCATGCTCTTGCCTCCTATACATGCATGTACTTGAATATTTATATAATCGCCAATTGCCAAAATCACCTTCCCTGTCTGAGCTGCCAGTTCCCTTGTTGGTGACAGGATCAATGCTTGGACCCTATTTAATTTAAGAATTGAATAAAAGGTGTTAAATAGCATTAACTTAAGCAATGAATATGTCTTAAAACCAAAATCTCATCCTTGACTTACATTCTGTTCCTCAGAAAAGGTCCAGATAAAACACAAGAGATCAAGGTTATATGCTACAAAAAGAAATGGTCAAATAACGGATGAAAAAATATCTTTTTCCCAAAATCCTACAACTCAAGAATTAGGGTTTGAAAGCTACACTGTTAACTTTCCAGAACCCATGGTTACTAGAGAAACAACTCAATTCAACGCCCTGCCAACCGGGGGGGGGGGGGGGGGGGGGTGAGATAATTTACGTGGAAACAAGTCCTGAAACAATCCAGCCAAATCTTAAAAGAACACTACATAGAATTTCTTTTAAAGGAAAAGAAGCAAACTGTTTTCCAAACTAATATTAGGGTTTTCTTTTCCTAAAATTTGGTACCTTGATTATTAGGGCTTCATGGGACGAGTGATGAACTATATCATAATATTCCAGAAGAAACCCCACGACTAAGTTAGGCATATAAGATGATTTAAACTCAGAAAGAATCTAAATAAAAATAAATAAAAAATAAAAAACTTTTGGTAGAACCAAAACGCCCTAAAATAAAAGCAGAAAAGATGGAATGAAGGATTTACAAAGATTAGGATTTTTAAGGACGCACTCTTTGGTAGTAATATCGACCTTCTGGCAAACAGCTAGGGCAATCATGGAGGTCTTGCCCGTGCCAGACTGGGCTTGGGCAATTACATCTTGTCCAATCAGTATCGGCACCAGGGCACGCTGTTGGATGGCAGAAGGCTTCTCGAATCCATAGTTATAGATGCCGCGGAGCAGGTCATCCTTCATGCCCATCTGGTCAAAGATTGTCACCACCTGCACCTCTTTTGATGTCTCCAACTCCAGCATATCCTCTGGCATGCTCAATTGCTGCGCATTTGGTCGCACAACACTGGTACTGCCCATGTCTGCCATGGCTCTAGCTGGGGCAGTTAAATGTGTTAGATATGGATTTAACCTAGAGGGCGTGGATTCCCCCCCAACACACACACACACACAGGTTGTGCCTAGGACCAAGAGGCCCCAGGTCAGGCTGACCACTGGGTTCACTGTTTGCAAATTCTCTTTCTCAATTCACAGATTTGTTTTAGACAGAATGCAACAAATAAATTCAGAATATTCACACAACAGCTTTTGAAGTAATTTGGTCCAGTGATTTTGGAACTTACATTGACCCCCTTTTCAACTGGTTAGGGAGAAACCTTTATTAAAATATGAGAGATGTTGATGTGATTCGTGACCAGATACACACACGCTCAAATTCCATACCACAAATCCTTATTCTCACAGCAAGGATTTACAAAACCACATACATAAAAAGCCCCAATGTCACTTCAGTTAGGGTTTCGAAAACCCGTTCTCAATATTTTCAGTGTACGCTCGGTAAGATCAAAATGATAGATCAGTGCAATTCAGGTCAAGAGTATGAATATCCAACAACAACTTTTATAATGGATGAAGACAAACTGTCGGTGCACATATAAGAGAATTGCATAGGATGATCAATCAAGCTATTCTCCGAAGACTATTAAGAATACGTTACCAAGCAGCCAGAAAACAGTTCGATTGATTCGGTTTGAGAACTTTGTAAGCATGAGAAATTGTCATTGAATTTTCTACATTTTCCTTCTTATCTCCATTACGGTTAATCCACAAATGCATAAAGATTTTGAAAGATAATCTGAGAGAAAGATAGGTTACCTCGATCTTGCAAAAACTGCTCCTTTTTTTCCCTTCGAAGCCTACAAAAAAAAATCCAGTTCTGTGCGGCGCGCTGTTGCTTAGGGCTCACGGAAGCGCCCGTCTGAACAAAGAGTTTCTTATATTCAATTCTTTTTGGGATAAACTGTCGGCTAGAGTTCTTTTTGGGAAATAAAAATAAAAAATAAATTTAGTTTCTACTCGTGAGGGTTTTACCTTGCTCGTTTGGGTGCTTGTCCTCGTTTGGTTGCCAACAATGCAAGCCACCTAGAGAGTGGGTTCACAAGACATCAACTAAGAATTGTGATAAAATATGATTTGAATAAAACATCCTTGGTTGATTTTTCACTCTTAAACTTTTAGCACAACGGTCAAGAATTGTAACAATACCACTAAGGAAACTTATTTTAAGGTTTAGTTTCTTTATCCAAGACTTGTTGAATTAGACTTTTATCTTAACGACTAATCATATTATAGCTAAACATGAAAAAGAAAAAGAAAGCAAGATAAGCAAAAAAAAAAAATCTGAATTCACACAAAATACAATAATTGTTGAAGGGCAACAATACCTTTCTCATAACTCCTTTTTACATAATATGATGTGTCTCGTGGTGTTTCATTATAATTTGCAGGTGCTTTGGGGGTTGTCATTGGGAGGCCTAGTTAAAAGGTTATGAACACAAAAAAGATTAATTAATTTTAAAGGATCTCTAGTTTTAATTATAGTGAAATATACTCAGAATATATTTGACGTTTATTAAAATTTTATAAAATAGTGACTATTATTAACACCATTGTCAAATTGAATAAGAATCTAATTTATTTTACTTGGATTTTAAGAAAGGAATTAAAATTTAGATATTATATTTAAGAAGTAAAAAAAAATTTGGTCATTATAATCCAAACTAAATTTCTTCCCTCCTCCTTTTATCGTTATGTTGCGCTTGGTATACCAAGTAATCAACAAGCATGCCAATTTTTAAGGTGCTTTAAGGAACAATCGTTAAGGCAATTACTATTTTTCATCTTAAAAAATAAATACATAATTGGTTTCCCAAACACATCAATGACATCATCTCACTAAGAGAACAAATAACACACCAAATGAAATCGTTTTATATTAAAATTACAAAAATAATTGTATAAGTCTTAAGATAAAATGATGTCACAATGCCTATTGATTATTGCATAATGATATGTATTTATTAAGCAAGAGTTAGGTTTTTGATCTTTTTATAATAGCATGTTAAATTGCTAAGTAGCATGATTATGATTGTAAGTGCTAGTGTTATTGGAAATCCACATTCCTTAAAAGCTAATTAAAAAAAAAAAAAAGTTTTATGATCATACTTATAAACTCATTTTTACTATCTTTTTTATTCGATGTGGGCCATTTCTCAACACTTTCTCCCGTTACACATCTAGTCCCGTTTTGCCAGGTTTAATCTGACCCAACCTCCACACACTAGGCATTGACCCAATTTCTCACCCAATCTAATTGATAGTTTTATCCACACACTTATAAACTTATCTTTACATTCTTGTCTACCTAATGTGGGACTTCTCTCAACAAGAAGGTTGAGAAAACGACATAGGAATAACAACAAGCCAACATGCTTTGTGTTTAGTCACAAAGATGCTATTAACAACGAGACAAAAAGGAGTATTATATATATTTTTGTCTCGTGTACTGAATTATTGTAGCGCACTATTTAATCGCAAAAGCTTTATTAACATTTCTTATAATTTTCAGGTCCATAAAGGATTGTCATCCACGGCGCTAAGTTTGACTAGGAGATGGCCTTTCGACGGTACGTCTGCCCAACTAATAAGTTAGAAAGCTTTTGTATGCATAAAAAGTGAGCAATCACGGATTCGAGGAAAAAGCACAGTTGAAATATTGACCTTTCCCTAATTTTTAGTACTCATGTTTTGACTGGGAAATCACTAATTGCCAAAAGATAATCAAAAGAGTTCTTCTTTTTTCTCCCTAAAGTTATCTTCACTTTAAATGTTAAGTTCTTTCAATCAATTGCTCCAAGTTTGATCAAACCCTCGATTGAGTCAAGTCAAACGTGTTCAAAACTCTATATCTTTGTTTTTCCAGTCCAAGGCGAAACCCTATTCCGTATTTCAAACGATTACTCCAAGTTAAATGGAAACCTTAATTGAGTAAAGTTAAACATGATCAAAACCCTATTGCACGATATCTAGAACCAAGTCTTTGAACCTCATTTTTAAGGACTAGTTTCTTAATCTAAGACCTTTTGATTTGAATTCTTACTCTTATTGACTGAGCATTAAATCTTATCTAATTATGTCTTAATAAGGACTAATCATCCAATCAGACATGAATGTGGGGCGTTCCATCATGTTTAGTACTGGTATAGAATAAAAATCTTCACACCAAGCATCTATTGGCGGCAACTTGTCTTTTCCCCCCCTTCTTTTTGGTAGTAGGTAAAATAGTCCTATTATGTGATGTCATTGTGCTAATTCTTTTTTTTGGATAGAAACTATGAACAATAAAACTTGAGTTAAATTTCTATCAAGTTAAACTTAAGTTAAACGATGATTGGTGATCATCGACCAAGACAACTTTGAAGCGTGATAACAAGACATATTGTGGCAGCCACAAAACCGCTGCTATAGATAAACTTTTGATGAGAATTTCTATCTGCTTCCAACGACCCATAACCCAGCTACAAAGAACTGCCACCAAGAGTCTATTTTCTTGTACTTAAGATAGCTAAACATAATGCTTAGCTTAAATGAAGCTGAACATGACAAAAAAAAAGAAGCAAGATAAGCTCCCGCCCCAACTTGTTTACCTAAACTCCTTTTTACTAGTCAATGTTTTGCTTTTCTCCAGCAAATAGCAAAGCAAAGTGGAAGCCTTCCGGGTCACGGAATGAAGTCCACGCCCAACAGCGAGTAAACCCAAGGGTCGTCGGGACAGCGATATTATATGTAGAGCAACCGCATCTCAGAGTATGCACCCACTTGGTCCTCCCGCTGTTCCACTGCATTTCTAAGCGGAAACAACTTGCTTTGTAACTACGAAAGCCAAACATGCCTCCACGCGCCGTGAAGCGGCCCTCCACGGCCACCACCACTGCTCTCAAGAAGAGGCCAGCAGTCCGCTCCTACGATCCCGATGCAGCACGGGACCCCTCGGCGGCTCTTTCTTACGGTATCACTCTCATGGACTATTTGGCTCTGGAATTTTTTCGTCGTCTGATCAAGGAATAGAATTTTGCTTTTAATGAGTAGTAATTAGGGTTTTATCCTCTCTTTGGTTGCTTTTAAATTTAGGAGAAGCAAATCGATTTACCGTGTTCGAATTTACATCTTTATTCTCTAAACTTTTTGCCCTATGGTGCCTGGTGTTTACCTAATTGACCTTGAATAGAAGTTCTAATATGTGGACTTAAATACGTACAACAGTTTCGTCGAAGATGTTAGCAACCATTAAGTTGAGTATATTTCAGCATATTGAAGGAGCCAAAAACTATATCTTTGATGTATACTTATTTTTGATTCTTGGAAAATTATGCCTCCTACCTTGTTTTCTAGGCTTGCCTTGAACCGCATGCATAGTTGCAGTTATGTGTGGATTCTTGTGATGGCATGAAATTTTGTTATAAAAATGGAAAAGAGGAATTTCTTTCTGACAATAGGAGGATTATTACTTGCTGTATCAGACAAATCAGGCTCGGAAAGATTGGATCTTGAAGACGATGATCAACGGTTTGAAATAGAAGAGGATGCTGGTGAAAGTTTAGTGATGGAAGAGATTGGGGATATGAGTGGTGGGAATGAGGAAGATGGGGCGGGAAGAATTGATGGCGAGAATGTGATTGAAGAAATTATTGAAGTTGAGGTAGAGGACGAGGAAGTGGAGGAAGAGGAAGAGGAGGTAGAATATGTTGGAGATGAGCATGGAGACGAAGCACATGAATATGAGGAGGAGCATCATGACGTAGTTAAAGAGAGGAGGAAGCGTAAGGAGTTTGAGGTCTTTGTGGGAGGATTGGATCGGGATGCCACTGAGGAGGATCTTACAAAGGTTTTTAGTCAGGTGGGTACAATTACTGAAGTGAGACTTTTGAAGAACCCACTAACTCAGAAGAACAAGGGCTTTGCTTTTTTGCGGTTTGCGACTGTTGACCAGGCTAGACGGGCTATTTATGAATTGAAGCATCCAGTGGTACTCATTTTTCTGACCCATTCCTGTTGTTGATCATTCTAGTTGAGGTGCTATTAGAAATATGTTATCTGTGATGAATTGAGAAAGATAAGAGATCTTTCAATGGTCCAGGAAGCTCCTCTCACTTCTATTTTATGAACTCAACTATTTGCTAATTTTTAGTCTTCAAATGAAGAATTTCTTTCTTAAGATGATCTCTCTTTTTTCAAGTGCCGAGATGATCCTTCTTTTTTTAAGTGCCAAGCTGGTTTAAGGACATAATTAAAAAAATGAAAGGGTTATTAATTGTCAGCAAGATGATCTCATATGAGTTTGAAATTTTAACTGTCAGGTCAATGGGAAGCAATGTGGTGTGGCTCCAAGTCAGGATAGCGACACTCTCTTTGTTGGTAATATATGCAAGACATGGGCAAAGGATGTTGTACGTGTTCTGAGTTCTTGTTGCTGCTGTGGCTTTGAAGCCACTCCTTTTCACTGAGTAATTAGGTTGTGTGATTTTGCTTATGCTGGATTGTTGCCTTTTGATTTCAGCTGAAAGAAAAGCTCGAGTATTATGGTGTCTATAAGTATGAAGACTTGACACTAGTGGAGGATGTGAACAATGAGGGGATGAATCGAGGCTTTGCCTTCTTAGATTTCTCATGCAGGGCAGATGCCTTGGAAGCGTGCAAGCGATTGCAAAAAAGGGATGTTGTGTTTGGTACTGATCGAACAGCAAGGGTTGCATTTGCAGACACCTTCATTGAACCAGATGATGAAATTATGTCACACGTATATATTTCTTTCTTGTCTTAATCTTTTTGGTTTTCATGCAATTACACAATTTAGAGCTTAAATATGTCATGAATGGATAGAAAGAGAGCATCTGTGTGATGTGTTGCTTGCTTCTTGGTGTATGATCTTATCACTTGTAAAAGAAAAATATTTTCTGTCTGTAATATGTTAGTCTTTGACTGTTCTTGGTGTTTTGCCTCCACCCCTGAGACGTGCATGCATAATACTGGACCTGTCATGTGTGGTTGGTTATTGAAATTTGGACATTTTTCCTTATTCATGGCTGTCAGTGTATCTTATCTGCTGCATACTCATTGTTTTTTGGTTCTCAGTATCAAATTTGAGCTTCCTTGTATCTCATTACTGAATGTGGTATGTTTCCAAGATATTGCAGTTTGTCCCATATTTTGGCAGCCTTTATCTTTATCTTTATGTGTATATAGATTGTGCTATTTTCAATGACTCTTTTCTATATGGATTAGAAACAATAGCATGACAGCTTTTCATTATTAGGAACTAAAGCTAGAAATCTTGCTAATTGCACTCTTGGGCTCTTAGCAGTGGCTATAATGTATTTGTCTTGGCCTTTTTCAGGTAAGGACAGTATTCCTTGATGGTTTGCCTCCTGTTTGGGATGAGGATCGTGTCAAGAACCATCTTAAAAAGTTTGGGAATATTGAGAAGGTTGAACTTGCTCGGAATATGCCAGCTGCCAAAAGAACTGATTTTGGTTTTGTAACATTTGACTCTCATGATGCGGCAGTGGCTTGTGTTAATGGTGTTAATACTGAATTTAGTGAAGGAGATAGGAAGGTATGTCACATGTTTTCTGATCTTATGTTTATTGCTTGACTTCATCCTTGTTGCAATTATTATTATTATTATTATTTTTTTTCTAATTGTGGTGGAGGTTGCATTTCCTAAATCCGTTGTTAAAATGAACATAATTAGGTTTCAAGTGATAAAAGTTAGAAGGTATCTAAAGTGGGGGAAATATAACGTAGAAGATGTAAGCATGATTTTGCTTCTTAAATCTTGCTTCTATGTGTCTCTTCAAATCAAGCATATGATCCTTAATTAGAACAGCTCTAAAATAAAATTCTAGAATAGTTGTCGATTTTGAAAAATGTGGGGTGGGGGGAGAGTAAACTTTGAAATGTTTGATGAGCTTCAATCTCCCTTAATGTCAGTGGTGGGGTGATGTACACTATCTGGAAAGTGTCAAGATAAAGAACAAGATGAATGACTGCCTAGAAATACTAAGCAGTTAAGCACTTTTTAAGCTGTCAAATTTCTTGATGTTTTTCTTTTTGGAAAAGGAAATCATAAGATAAAAAAATCATGGGGTTGTGTAGCTATCGATGTGAGTCTTATTCATTCTTATTTTATGATTTTAGTTTGCCCTTGAATTTTGTAACAGTCTCTTATGGTAGTTCATTATGGTTACTGGTAATACTGGATTGGAATTTATCCATATTTGATGCCTTTGTAGCAGTCTAGCAAAATGCATTGGCAAGCTAGACTCCACATACTTTAGGTTCACCAAGATAAGTGCAATTTTTTCAGTTAAAGGTGCGGGCAAGATTGTCTCGGCCACGCCAAAGAGGCAAATCAGCTAGACAGGCTCGAGGAGGCTATATTGTCACACATGGCAGTGGCCGGGGTGGCAGGGATCCTTGGGGCTCCAGTAGTTCACGTGGTGATCCATACAGGTCTATGGATCGTGGTGGGAGAAGCATTCGAAGTCATGGTTATATTGATGGGGGTCCTAGCCGATCATATGGTTCAAGGGACAGACATGAAGTACCATATGGAGTTCGGAGTGGACGGCAATTTTCTCCACAAGAGAGATCATATGTTAGAAGGTCCACTGGTATGATGACCATCTGTAATCATAGCCATTCTGTAATTTCCCCTCCCCGCCATGCTGGCACACCCCCCCCCCCCCCCCTTCTCTTTCTCCCTCTTCCTCCTTTTTTCCCCTGGTTCATTCTTGTCTCTTTTGGAATAATTCTAGGAAATGGAAGGACCAGCTCAAAGAGGGACTATATCCTGGATGAAGAATTTTTTTCCAGGCCATCCGAGTTTGAGAGAGTTCCTATTGATGGACACCCTTACAGAGATGTTTACCCTTCACGTGGATCTGGCTACTTAAGGAGTCCTCCAAGGAAAGTTTCTCATGCTGCTGCTCGTAGACCACCTCCTCGCGATAATTATGGCTATGATGTATACATGGAACGGCCCTTAAATTATCATGATGGTCACCTCAGTGATTACACTTCAAATCCCAGCACAAAGCGTCCTTATTCTGATATTGTCAGTGAACTTTGAATATCTCTATGCTCAATCTGTTATGTTTGTCATCTTTCTTTATTAATCCTAACCCTGGTTCTTTAGGAGGAGGTTCATCCTCGTTATGCTGAAGCTCCAGTTAGGCAATCACGAGCTTGTTTTGATTACGGGGGAAGCAGTTCTGACTTGCCTTACAGTGACAAGTCTTACACAAGTAACTCTACAAGGTTGCCTGTTGCTTTGGTGCTTTGATTTTCTTCTTGTCTTATGTAGTATCTATTATTTTTGTCTCTGTAGTTGCCTTTTTTTTTTTTTAAATAAATAAGTTTTTTGTTCTTTCTTCTTCTGATTGTCTTCATCCTGGGTTGACTAGACTCAGTAATTGTTAATTTTGAAATGTCTATTGTGTAATCACTTCCAATATTTTCTATTTTAAAACTCTGTTTAGAGGCAAACAAAATTAATCTTAGTGTACAAAACATCAATATATGTATCATTGTACTAATGTTCCCAAAACTGATTGTTTTTCTGGGACCGAGCAAGTTTGTTGTTTTTCTTATCCTTCTCATTGTTAATTTGCGACTTATTTGGCTGATTTTGTAGCCAATATGTAAGGCTGGGACACGGGTCTCGTTATGTGTATGATGAAGATAGTCGGAGGTCTGCAGGGCATTCTCATGAACTGTATGATACAAGACCAACCGTTGGGTACAGAAGAGGTACTTGAAACAAGACGCACCATATATATATAAATAAATCATCCTTGTTCTATTTGCTAGTTATATATTCGATATTGTTTCTAGGTTCAGTTATGACAGACAAGATTAGTAGAAGAGATGCAGAAAGGATGTCTTCCAGATATCGAAGGGACTATGTTTCTGGGGATTATGTGCCTTCTCAATCAGATGTATGGTTATGCTGCTCTGAAATTTGGTTTTTTGCCTTGATTTGTGGGTTTATAAATTTTCTCACTTGAGTAACTTAATTACATTTGCAGAGAGCTGCAGGTGAATACCCACTTGAGTACTCCACCCGGCAATTGGATGATGAATACATAAGTGGCAGAAGTTCCAGCTCCTATTATTAGGTGAGTTTGCTTTTGGTTATTTTAAGACCTTGTGTGAGTGTTATTCGGCCAAAAGAAAAGGGAAAGGACTTTGTATGGATGTGTATGAATTAGCACATTTTGCATATAAAAACCAGCCTCTGAAGTTGGAGTGCTCCTTCTGGAGGTTGATTTAGTGGTTATCCTGGAGACTCATGTATATTACCAGAATGAGCTTGGTATTGAGCACAATGTTTGCTATTATTTGAAGACCTTCAGAGGAAATGCTTGCCTTGTCCAACGTATGATATGTACTTGGTTTTAGCGTAGGAAGCTTAGAGGAATGACGTCTGCAGTGTTAAGAGATTACAAGGATATTTGAGAATTATGCTGTCTTTCACTCTTTGGCTAACAAGGGAGAGAATGATAGATCATGGACTTGTTGTACACAAAACTGAAGCTCATGCTGCTGATTCTCTGTATGGCATTACCTAGTAGGTGGGTAAGTTAAGAAGGTTTTAAAACAGCACTTGTGGTTGTATGTTGTTTATGATCTTGGGTATTTGTGGAACTCTAATTATAAACTTCATGGGATGGCTTATGTGATGGATAACAAATAATGTTCTTAAGTTAGTTAAAAAAATTGAAGTGGGATGATGAATATCTAAAAATGACGTTGTGGGAGCTAGCCCCTTAAAAGGCTTTTTGTACATTTAATTTCTCCTGGTATCTACCTTCTTCTTGTACTTCCATTGACGCACATCTGGATTAATGATGGAAACTCAAAGAAGTTTATCTCCTATATATATTAGGAGGACTTGCAATGCACAGGGTTTTTTATAGCAGCAAGGTTGCTTGATGAGTAAAGTTTGTGAATGATTGTACTGAGTTCAAATGGTTAGTGATTAAATTTGCTGAGAAGTTTGCTTGAATTTACAATGGTGGAAGCCACAGCTTCTTGACTTTGGGATGTGATTTTTGTGAGACAATTATTTTCAGCTGATCACTACAATGAACGCATTCATTTTGATATAAGTTGTTTAGTACTTTGGTAACTTATGACTTTTAAAGAAATTGGTCTCTTGATGATTCCAAGGAATAAACATCGGATAGCTATCTGCATAATTGTGATTGTCCAGAAAGGAGTAATTCCTGGGGAAAAAAGGCATGATTTATCCAGGATTATGGATCTGAAACTAGTATATAGAAATTTTTATGGTTCTGCTGATCTTGTTTTGGCTGATTTCAGTGGTATCAGTATTGCTTTTAGTAATCTTCGCACATCATGTTATACTTCTTATATATTGAGATCCAGGAGTATGTTTATGCCATTGGAACTTGAAAAGGAAAAAAAAAAAACAAAAAAATTTAAAGAAACAAACCATAAAGAGTTGACGTCCTGCAGTCTAATGGTCAGTTGTGAATGCTTGATTGATCATGTGAAGATTGCATTGATAGAGTTGTTCCTTGCAATCTGCATGTATGTAGTTTACGAGCATTAGGTTGCTATTACATCTGAAGGGCATAAACAACTTGGCAGTCGTTTGAATCCTTGATGCATATGCTAGGATGACCTTATTGATGCCAAGAACTGTTGTAATCTCGTTGGCATCTGACTGTGAAAGTGGCTATTTTTGTTCAACTTCTCACAAGGGGCTGGTCACATTGTGTGGGATTCAATAATGCAAAGGGCCAATACACGGTAGTGACAAAATCAAAGGGTCACTGATATTTGTGGCGTTATTTCTAGGGGATAAATCTATAAATTTTATGATTCAGTGGCTTCTCTTGGATGTGAATCGATTGAGTAGATTTCGCCAAGGACACTGTAGCTTGAAAATTCACAAATTGCACCTTAAATTTTTGTAGTTTTTCAATTTTTACCTGGTTGATATTTGAGATCTTGTTCTTGTTCATATGAACAGTAATCATAAGGTTTTTGACTTTGTTAATGCTGCCCATTGTTCAGTAAACGAAATTTCTGTTGACTGTGAAAATGGGTGGAATTTTGTTATTGCAATTTTAGTGCTGCGCCAAAAATGAGGCCTTTTGACTTGATCAACGTTATGTTCAATGAAGTGAAGGATAAAAGTCACCGCTAATTTGAGTTAGCAAAGCAGCGTAACTTAAAAAATTAGTAATTAAATGCTTGCCATGCTTAAGAGTTCTGGAAGAAAATCAGAGAGTTGTGGAAGTTGACGGAGTAAAGCACATTTTTCGCATAACAAAGTCAAGTAACCTTAAAACTTACAATGCTGACCGATAGTGATAAAATTTTTCAACCCGTAGATGAATTCGACCTCTGTTAAGTTGTTTGTGCTATATTTACATCTTTTTCTTTGATGGTGTTCTACTGTTTGTGTTGCTGGGGAAGTTGGAGTGTGCACCAACTGCAATAGTTGAGCTTTCTCATAGATTCCCTTCGCATCTCTTACCCTATCCCTTCTTTGAATTGTGCTTTTTCCAAACTCAATCCTAAACAATATCATTGGTCCTCTAGGAAACTTCAGTCTCTTGGTATGGTCGTTGCTTACGTCCTCAATGGCTACTGCAGCTATAAGACCTTTTTTGCCTTCCAACTCTTCGCAGCCGTTATTAGTCACTGTGCCTATTGTTGCCATCCCAATCAACACATCCATGATTATGTCGGGTTAGTGCAATAACCCCATCTTTGCAGCTGATGTTGAAATTACTGATCATAATCATGGTAAATGAAGGAAGCTTATGTCTGTTTATACGAAGGGAGCTATTTTCACATTTTGTGCATCTCTCGATGCTGTTTTTCATTATGATATGCAGGACCTTGCTCCATTTTTCGCTGAGCTTAGCTCTTGCCTTTTTTAAATGATTAGTGTTTTTGTTTATGGCTTTGCCTTTCACATCGAGAGCCAAAAGAAAAAAAAAAAAAAGAGGAACAGTTTTTAATAAATAGTAAAATCGAGATTTTCTTATACCATTGAAGTTTTTGTTTCCATAATACAATGGGATGTAAAAATATTTTTTTCGTCATACTCTCGATCACTTACGCTATGTCCCAATGCACTTGTCCTTATACGTTGCAACAAAATGTGTGAATTGAACACTGAGGTCGTCATATTTGAGATCCAGAAAGAGTTCCCGTTTCTGCTCTTGTACCTGAAATGTTTTGGGTTAAAACTACTTTTCACATTTGCTACATGATCAATCATGAAACGTTACCCACCATTGTAACAACCTTACGTACAAGTTTCTTAATGGAAGTATGCAGATTATAACTCTTTAAAAGTTTTTAATTGTACTTATCTTGCGAAATATTGTGGGTGTACTTGTTCCATTCTCATCTGCTCCTATATGACCGTATAAACTCGAACCACACTCACTTATGTTTCCTTTTGGTTTATGCTATTTAACATTAAGGTTATTAACATTATGATTTTATCAGTAAATCTGTTGGTATGAGGACATAAGCCTTTTCTCCATTTGTCTAGTTTTCTGTCAAAACGTTCAAAGTATTCACCAATATTCTCTTATCCTCCTACTCCGTCTTATCCAACGAACTTGGGGCTCTTACCAGAAGACATGTCTCATTTCATAGGGCTTTGCCAACAATTTGGTATCAATTATACGGAAAACTCTGGCCTAATGATAGAGAGTAACTTCTGTTGTCATTAGCTAGTAAAAATGCCTTTTCAAAGGTAAGCTTCGCTGAAAAACTTACATGCAAGTTTTCTTGGGATATGAGTACCCTCAAAAGATTTGGTGTAGAACAGGCTAGTAATCCCAAAGGCAACGCATCATCATTGGTTATTTCTTCTTACTTAATGATTCAGTTATCTATTAGTTGTATTAATTATTACTTTATGTGTGTTTTCCTAAGAATATTAGTTCTTTTTCCACAATGTCAAATAAATTGCCAAATAGATTTGTATACAATGATGTGTTTAAGTAATGGGTAAAACATATTAAGATGGATTATCATTTTAGAGTCTTTACAAAAACACCAACTTATTACACTTAAATATACAATAAAAGTTAACATATTTATTATTTTTTTAATATCAACTTAAATGTACAATAATCTTTTAACATGACAAGATACCAGAATTAGTTTAAGAATACATTTTTTGCTCGTAAGTTTACAAATAAATGTATTATTACTATGACAAAGCCAACAATTTATGTTGGCCCAAAAAATGATTTTCTTACATAGCCTTTATTTGGCCTTCTGCACACTCGTACTTGAGTGCGTTGCTCACTGCAAACAAGTCCTCTGAAATCTCAAAGTTGTTCTTTCCCTAACATCAAAGGGCAGTCTGATAACTCATGCTTTTTCTCCACGATCGAGTCTTGGTTACTCAGTCCAGCAAATAGTGCAGCACGCATCAGACTTGTTTTCCGGTAACCAATCTTTGATATCCATCGTAGACAATGTCACTAGATTATCAGATTCTCGAAGCCTCAAGAGAATATAAGCTTTTGAACATGCCCTTTGTTGATCATTCTAGCCACCACCAGTCCAGAAGCCAGTGCAGTTCCGAATAGCGCGTGCAATCTCACACAGTAGTACTTAGCCATGAAGATCTTCTCTTTGTCCTGTAAAGGTAACTTCCATAAAACTAAATCAATGTTTGCATTAAAGAAGGAAGAAAGAACAGGGTCCACATCCGCTCTGCTTTCGGATTTTAATCTTTATATTTTCCCACTATGCTCTTTGTTTTTTTTTCTTCAGCAAATTCGCATCTTTCCTAGAAAATTGGTGTGTTCTAACGGCTATATAAGAAAGAGAGAGGTTCTAAAACCCAAGACATGAGGCATCTTACAAGTTTACCACTGACCTTGTGGTTATCTTCAACAAATCTTACGACCATTTTTCCAATGGGCAAAGTTGAAGCACATAAAAGCTGGCATGGACCATTAGGTAATAGAATGAGTAACCAAACAGGTAGAAAGTTCAAGGAAACGGAAACATAAAGAATAAAGTGATAGTTTCTCAAGAATTTACAAATCAAAAGACTTACAACAGAAGGAAAAGGGAGAGCCTTGATCAGTCCAAAGGCAAACAAAAAGAAGTAAAGTGCTATAACAGCCACCTTCACTACCTTTGAGCCTCCTCTGGTGCCAAGCCTTACCTGCCAACAAATATGAAAATACAGGTAACATAGAAAACATTTATTGTTTCTCTTTCAATTTCTTAAACAGTTGAAATTCAGCTAAGATTATTCACCAGAGGGGACATTTTTCCAACAGCCATATCTCCTTCCACCTGAATGCACATAATCAATGTAAGCTGACATAGTCAATGACAAAGATTTATGGGAATTCATGGTTAAAAAGAAGTAAACTACCTGATGAAAGTGGCTACAGAAAAGGATTAGTGATGTTGTGAGGCCAACAAGGACAGATGCAGAAAGAATTGTGCCACTTAAGGGAAGATAGTTCATCACACTGTCAAAACTAGAAGTCATAATCATACCCATGCCAAACAGAAATAAAAGCTATCTATGGCTCTGAAATCATTTAGCACAAACAACCTTGTGCTGCCCTGCAACAGGTAAAAAGCAGTAGTTGCAAATGGGCCAAATGCAGCAAAGCACAGCGGCTCTCCCAATCCTTGGTAGCCTAATCGAAATGGCGGGCACTGCAGTAGAGACATATCAAACGGAGGTGTTAAAGCTCGTTATTTCTCAAAAGATTCCAACCATAAGCTCAACTCCAGCTTTTAACACTAGAACTTACCCAGTACGAAAGCAATGCAAAAAGTAATTACCAACTGGGAAGTAAATTGTTATAAATACTTCAGAATCCAGGGTTTGATGACCCTTCTATCACTTAAAAGGAATGAAAGGTTCAAAAATGGACAGCATAAAAGCCAAACAAGATGTTCTAGAGAAGCATGGGATTTTTTTTCTTTTTTCTTTTTTGGATAAGAGGTGCATCTAAAGGTGCATCTAAGTAGCATATAAAACTGTTGATATTAGTTCTTGCATCTAAGATTTAGAATCATTCTTTTACTTCCAAAAGTTACAACAGGCATGTTTATACCTGATATATGTAGCCGCAAGTAATTGCACATGCCAACAATATTATCGATCGGATACTTCCAGCCTCCACAGATGCCCAAGTCAGCCCCATAAAACCAAGACCAAGAACCAAATAAGCAGCAATTAAGGTTCCTGTACGCCTTCCCAAATCAAATACTGTAATTAGGAAGCTTTTATTTTACACTAAATTGAAGAAGACATGAAAAATTAATTGTAAAAAACAAAAAATCCAAAACATCCAAAAATATAAAATGGGACTTACCAGCCAACTAGATTTACGACAGATTCTTTTTTGTCCTTATCTACTCCTGTGTCATAATCATAAACATCATTGCTGAAGAGGCCAAGGGAAACTGGTTAGCATAGTTCTGTCGTGAAGATAGTTGGGATGAGGGAATCAACGACTTATAGACATCAATACACAAAGATATGTGTTGGAGTATTGAGTTATACTATTCATATGATACTACACATACAATGAGCTATGCATTTAACGGGTATCAACCAAATGGTGGGATCCAACCAGATGACCTTCTCTTGCAATAACCAACCCAATAACAGCCAACTTATGGTTAATTTCAAAGAGAGAGAAAGAGATTGGGATATAAAAAATAGAAAAAGAAATCTGATTGATTCTTGTTTGAGATACATTGTCATTTTTGCTTCTGAACCTATTACAAAGGTAGTATCATCTATGCCAGTGTGATTTGGTTGTTTGAATGTTGTTGGAAATCTGACTTCAGATCTAGGTTTCTCCAGAGTAAGTTGGTATCTGAAATCCAGAGCTCTGTTCTATGATAGTATGGACATGCATAGAAAAGCCGGTTTGGTGGTTTGGAAGGACAAAAAGCAGCACCATGAAAGGGAGGAACTTAGCAGGCTTGAAGACTGGATCTAGCTTCTCAATTATGGCATCTTTGGTCTTAATGAGTAAAGTTCTTTCACGGGAGCACATGCATGAAATGAGATCTGGAGTCTTGAAAAGTGCTGGAGGTTAACTGGAGGCAAGTGCGTGCTTTCTTCACACTGCAGGAAACTGTAATACTTAACTATTGCAGGAAGATAATCTGTAGCTCTCTATCTGCACAACATCCAAGCTTGCTCAGACACATCAGACACATCTGACACATCTGACACATCTGACACTTAACTCACTCCGTGAAATGGTAAATATGACTAACCTTAAATTAAGCCATGTGATTATAAGAACCGAGGAAGCCAAGAGAACAAAATAACGCTGGGCTGAGCAGATGCCCATCTGAAAAAAAGCAGCTGCACTACCCACCTGTTTGTGGGCATAAATAAACAACAGATTAAGCTATAAACAAGGTGCACATGATTTAAACTGCAGCAAAAAGGAGATTAGTGCTTTTTTGAGATTCTGGTTCCAATTGACAGCAGCATACTAAATTTTCAGTAGGACAAAGTAGAGTGAGCAGGTGGATGAAGACTGCAAACTTTACGCCAAATAAGCACAAAATATCGGATAAGGCTTTTATTATATCTTCATACATACACACAGACGTGTGAGTGTGAGTATGTGTGTACTTCAATGCCTTGGTTTTGATTGATCTCTCAACAGGGTTTTTCCTGATTCCCCAATGGCTTGAGAACTGTCCTTTTGCCAGCGAAAACCTTGATTCAGGATTCATGATGAGGGAAGCAGATACTGAATACCACTCATAATTGAATTTAGTTGCAGATGTACTATTGTAATAATATGTACTTAAGAGTAAGAGGAAATACATAAAAGATTCACTTCACTAAAACCTTATTTATGATGATAACGACTATAATTCTACGCAATAAGAACTAAAAATTGAATTTCTAGAGAAACTCACCGAAAGAGGAACCAAAGCAACAGAGTATATTGGTAATTTAACTGCCCTCCATATCAAGGTTGTCTTAGAAACATTATCTTCTTTTTGCTCTTCATTAATCAAGGTCAACTCAGAAACATCATCTTCTTTTTGCTCTTCATTTTTAGAGCCAGAATTATCTTCTTTACCAGCCAAAAGTACTCGTCGAGCTTGGTGCCTTTTTTTGACTTTTAATTGTCTTCTGTAAGTACCAAGGGAAAGTTTTCCACCATTGCAGAAGAAACATGCTGATCTCTTAGAATCCAGATAATACCTAGAAATGAGCAATGTGGTTTCAAATCATAACTCTAAGCCAACCATCAATCCTGCAATCTAGGGAAAATGTATCTCTGATGATAATCAGCAAGAGTAAGGCATGTCTCCCCAAATAGTTATGTGTTCAAAGAAGTTGAGTTCCAAGCACAATACCAAGTAACAGTGCTATACTTCCTTTCTAGGATAGCCAGATTGGATGAGTTTCACAATTAACAGTATGCAGAGACTTTAAACAGAATAGATAATATCCAAACCACAACTCAATTTCCTAGGACGGTCTTCCGGAACAGAACCGTCTCCAAGCCACCTTCAAGATCAAGGTCACACAACTTTGATATTTTAGACAAAATTGTAGCATACAGATTGATGGTCTCATGTAATAGACAAACTTATTTCCTTTTTAACAATGCTACAGCCTTTTTTATGCTTCAGAATCACAATCAGACATTAAATGATTAATCTATCTAACAACAAGGACAAAAGTAAGTAGCTTTCTACTTCTTTCTTTACTTATGCAACATTTTCCAATTGATAATGTTATGCCCGAGGACTTCCAGAATGTGCGTGACTATTTCCTTTTGGAAAACCATGCCATCAATTAGAAATGAAAATAAAGCTTCTGAGAGGAAAAGATTAACATTTTTTCCTAGGAATCTGAGAGCATAAGAATGAAACACTTCATGATTGGGGTCTTCTTGTTCTGGTCATAATAGCTATTAAAAAAAAAAAAATCATTCTAGCATTAATCCTGTTTCAAGCGATTCCAGTACCACAGAACACAGTCTCATGAAAGCAACTACACAGTATTTGAAATTGAAACAAAGAAATAAACTTACCTTGTCGTGTAATTCTCATGGAGGAGATAATCGTTTAGTCTCTTCAGACCAGAGCCTGGGCTTAGGTTACGTAATGCAGCTGCCATTAGTTATCTTTGCAGTCCATTACAATCTAGAAACAAGGAGAGAGACACTTATTCCTATTGGGGTGAAGCATTGACAATAACCGTTGAAATACAATACAGAAAATGAAATAACAGCAACAAGGATCCGCACTTAATGATGAAAACCACTTGAACCTGTAAAGTTAGGCATTGGGCCTGGATACATAAAGGTAGGTCAATGATCATGGTGCCATTCATACTTTGAATATAAACATAAGCACACATCAATTAAAATAAAGGAATATAAACACTATCATGGATTGCAATCATTTGGCGTCTTGCCTAATCTCTAGGTTCCATTATTCCCCAAGATAAACAGATACCAATTGCTGTAAAGCCAAATATGCAACAAACAAGTCCTACTGCTTTGGTAATTGATATAGGACGCATTACCAGAGTCAACCATGAAATATTAAATTTTTTTGTTATTGTTGGAAGCTTTTAGATTTTCTGTTCTGTAAGCTCCCTATATCATACTGGATGGGGTCAGAGCAATTTGTAATGGTTTATTTAGTTAGAAAATACAATGCATCCTATAAGTTGGCCTAAAACATTCTCCCACAAATGAAAAGCAAGCAGTGTATAATATTCAAATGGTGGATTCTGCCTCTCGCCCACTCTTAAGGAACTTAAATTCAATAATCTAAAACGGAAGCTTTGTTAAACACTGAATAACTCTTCTTGCGTTCTTTCTTTCAGTTTTTAAAACTTCTCCGACCTTCCAAACTATAAACTCAAAACTTGGAACTCAAAAGAGATTAATCCCAGTGATCAATATCAGACTTCCTACGCTTCAAGAAAGAGAGTACCTTGCAGGGTTACTCTGGCACCAGGAAAAAGGCCATTGTTATGAGGCTCCTTCTCCCTGTCTCGTTTTGCTGTCGACACGAGATAAAGATAAGGGGCAACGGATTGTCCAGGTCACTTGGAGGACACAAGAATGGACAGTCGAAAGGTTGCACCTCCTATCCACTACCTACGAGCTGCCCAGTAAGATATCGCCACCTAGGATTACAAGTGGAAATCTTGATATTTGTAGTTAGGCCCCAATTTCCTGACAAGGGCCCTAATGGCCTAATGGCCCAATTTTTTTTCTAAGTTCTAGCACCTACGTAGAAAATGCAGAAATCTAAGGAGGTTACTAATCTCTAATTGAGTTTCTTCTTATTGAATCATATCAATTAGAGTTAGTTTAGTTATTGAAAAAGTCCTAGTTTAAGAAATAAATTTCTTCATCATCAAGTCTCTACTTCTTTCTTGAGACCAGTTCACCATCTATTTTCTTACATTTCCTTTCCTTTAAACAAAATCCCCCTTATCGCCCACTCTCTCTTTCTTCTCTTGCTCATGTTTTATATGATTTATGACACAAGTTTGGGCTTTCAACATATGTTTGTCAAACTGTTAGGTTCAATCTTGTAATCTTCTAGTACAATTACTTCACTAAAATTATTAATGTATAATTTTATTATCTTTTATTATCACAAGAATGTGAATACCTTGTACACGACAGGGACTTTCTATGATGATGTTGGATTTTAAGTCGTTCTTGTGGTGACTTTTAGTGCAGGGAGATATTGTATATGCCATAAGATGGTTATTTTAAAAGTTGCTGTCGTGCTTTGTGGTAATTTATAGCATGGATTTCGATGGCTATTGAAATCATAATTATCGTAGTAAATATCACATCTAATTGTTACATTACTTCACTTTAATTTGAGTTTACAAATTTGTAGTTGTACAAAAACAGTGTGCAGAGTCACAAGATTGTTATCATGCGTGGAAGAAAAACCTAAAATGGAAAGCTACATCACGTGAAAAAGATTTTTGATGGCATAGTGTAAGTAAGGCTAAAATCTACCTTCGAAACTAGTTCATGAAGTAGGGAAAATAATGACATTTAATTAGCACATAACTTTATACCTTAACAATATGAGACTGGACATCTATGCCACAATACACTTTCTCATTATAATGTGGGCTTAAACATTCACATTGCAATGCCACTTTTTGCATAGATTGAGCTTGCCTAAATCCATAGAGGTACCAAGGAATATCTTGCCCAAATACCATATAATAAAAGTGTAAATTTACCTAAAAAATTAACTCCTGAAGCAGGAAAAAATAATAATATTTAATCAGGTACACAATTTTATAACTTAGCAATATGGGATTGTACATTCACATGACAACATATAATTTAATCAAGAAGTAGAAAACATCCAAATGAAGTAAATAGAAAGAAAAATTGAATTTATAGTAAGACCTATCATTTTCAATAGATAACTTAAATTTTTTTTATCTCATCTGAATGATATCTAAACATTAGCTAAGTCACACCACTTTACGAAAAAAAAAGGTGTCAATCTCATTAACTAGATAAAAAGAACTGAAATTTATAAAAGTAGTTATAAATTTTTTAGAAAATTTTGATATTAAAATTTTTTTAAGAAACAAATTCTCTATAATAAAATAAAAATTATTTGTTCTTGGCTTTGATTTTTACAAAAATATGTTACAGGACTATCCTTCTTTTTTTTTTCCTTTCCCCAAAGGCCTGAACACTTAGTGAGAGCACTAGTTAAATATTTTTTAGTAATGTAAAAACTCTAAACTTTCCCTTTAGAAAGCTTTACAAAGCTTTTGGAATTGTGTCTATGATACAGGAGTCATCAATATTTTTTGATGTGAACATTTTTGGCATTCTCTTAATTTGGAAGTATGTTTTCGGCTGAACTATCACGCAAACTCCCTACACACCACACATCGCTGCTTATGTCCTTAGCGAAGGACTCTGCTCTTATACCTTTCCAAGAAGAAAGTTCCATAATAAATTATATTTCAAAATAATTTTTGGGTTGAATTTTAAATTTTTTTTATATTTTATATAAGATAAAAACATAAAGAAAACATAATAGACACTAAATTTGAATTTTGAAATTATAATTTTTTTTATAAATTTTGTTAATTGTGAGTATTGTCTCATATTGTCAAAACAAGCACTTAAGATTTGTTTAAATTAAAAAAAGTTCTTCTTACTCTTGTGCTAATTTTTGTATTAGGCCATAGCCTTCTATTTTAAAAACATTTTAATATTTTTGAATATGATATCAAAGTCTAATTTTTTTTCTTAGCCTGATACACATCCCAATTTCTCCTTAGCACCTCTTTAATGGTGAGGGGTTCCCACATTGCCAAGACATTCATATGAGAGTTTATTTAAATTATGATAATTTTTTTTTTTATCTCGAGTTAGTTTTTAAGTTGAGTGATAAGTCTTTTATTTTAAAATATTTTAATGCTTAACAAATATGTACAAAAAACATGTGTAAACTGCTAGTGCATTTTGCATATTTTCTCCGCGATGAAAGAATCTACTTCAATTTCTTCTCTCGGTTGCTATCAGAGTTGAGGTGTAAGCAGACGTGAAACGTATATTTGTTGATTGATTGGGGCCTGCCATCGTTGGTTTCTCAGACATCAGTCGCATGAATCGCGGTGTGCTTCCAAGGTCGCTGATTGCAACATGAGGTGATTGACGAGCAGCCCGATTATGAGTCTTGCAATGTCCGATACTCACTTGTGAACCACGTGGCTGCTCCATTTATCTTCTCTCTCAAAGACAAAGCAAGCTGGTCTTCACGAATCCTCTCCTTTTCTCTGCATAAAACAATGCATTTGTACGTCAACACGAGAGATTATAGACCCTGACAAATAATTGTTTGGACTATATGTTCTTGTCTTGCCTTGCGGGCCAGGAAAAATCATGTGGTCGCGAGACGATGATTCTGAGCCCTTAATCAATATCTTACTTGTAAGGTGAATTTTCCATTCCATCACAAAGGAATGAGACAATTCTAAAATAGTGAGAATAACTACTCTTCATTTTGTCGCATCCCGAGCTAAAGATTGAGATGGGTGATGTCCCTTACCCTTTCACTCAGCATTTTCATTCAAAATTGCTTGATTATAATGAAGATTCTAGAAAGCATTCATATACAATATGTTTCAGTCTTAAGAAGCATTCTATTTTGGTTTTGATACATTTGCTTTGACTCAATCATATAGCACATTTGTTTAAGATTATATTTGTTCCAGGAATGATTTATGTTTTTCAAAAAGAAAATCTCTTAAGAAAAAAAGTCAACTTTTTTTTTAAAATATAATAAAAAGTCTACTTAAGATCTCTTGATCTCATGTTTAACACTTTTAAAATACGTAAATAAGTGTGTAAATTATAAAAAATGATATATTAAAATTTTTATCAACTTTTTGTTAAAAAAAAACTAAGAAAATATGAAAGTAGCGATCCGTGATCCAAAGTGTGATGGTTTATTTGGCATAAACAAAGAGTGTATTTCATAAAATATTAGTTGAATAATGTGACACTAATGCAATGCCATACTAGCGATTATCTCGAGTAGAATATTAATTTTGCTCTAATTTCCTTCCGAATCACCATTCCATATTCAATTCCCTCCACTTACTCTAGTTAGACGTTTGTTTCGTGGAGGGTTTGGGGTCCTGACACCAATCAGTTGAAAGTAAATCGAATGCATGCTCGGTCTTCTCAGTTGAGTGCAGGTGTCGATGTTCTGCTAGGTAATCCTCATTGATGCCTTGTCCTATGTGCGCCATAAAGTCGCCATAAAGTCTCAATCACCGAAATTAATAGCCATTGATGTCAAAGCCACTTTCGTTTTGCATTGGCAACAAACTTCTAGATGGTCGCTAAAGGTTTACCCCACGCCACTTCTAACACGAATAAAGACGCTCTACCCCGAACTAGAAGTACTTTGTCGAGATTAGGAGAGAATTAGTATACTATTTTCTCTGTAAAACCAGCAGTTACTCAAATGAAAGTGCAAAAATCAGAAGAAAAATCGGATTTTCACTCCAAACATAACAGTTCCATCTCCAACAGCTAACTGATACGTCATCTAAATTACTGCTCATTTCAAACATCTGTGGATATAATTTGTGTTAAAATTTGGAGTGAAAGTTAGTACATTTTTGCAATACTTTGAAGAATCAAAGGCTCGGGAAAATTTGGTAGATTCTTCAAATCCTTGATGGCTTTCGCTTCCAAGAGTTGGTGTGGGATTTACGTAGACTCCTTAATCTCATGGTGGAGGTCGAAGAGTAATGGGAGAATGGCTTCATGGAAGGAGCAACGGGGGAAAGTTGAAGAACATCAAGTCAAAGATTTGACCAGAGGCTCGAAGTGCTCAAGGTCGAATGTTTTCACGAGAGACAGGACGAAAGTTTCTTTGTAAAAAGCGGTGGGAGAATATTATGGTGTGTGGAACTAGTTTTTATTGTTGACTCCAACTTTAGACTAACCATAGAGTAACGATGTAAACAATGATGCAATGGAGAAATTAAGAGCAACTTGTAGACAGTCATGCCATGAAGAAATTAAGAGCAACTTGTAGACAGTCATGCAATGACGAAATTAAGAGCAACTTGTAAGAATGACTCAATTTTCTCTTCTAAAATTGGTTATTAAGAAAAGACATAAATGCAACCTGAGAAGAGGAAAGCTTGAATTTTATGTTCTTTCTTTTTATTGACTTACACAATGGTTCATATATTAATTTATAGAAAGATTTACTTTGTGTAGATTGGAATTCAAGTTGGATGCTTTGTAAGTGTTCTACAGCAAATTGAAATTAAATTTGGATTTTTTTTGTTAGAAGGTTCAAATGCTCAACTTATATGTTAACTCAAAAGTTAAATAGATACTTTCTTTATTTAAGTTTCATTATAAGAGTATCACGCTTTAAGTATAAAATTTTCATCCTTCATACATGTGTTTAAGGTCGCATAAAATTGAATAAATTTAACTTAAACTTTAATATTATATTAAAAAGTTTAAAAGTTCATCCTAAAAGCTAACTCAAGAATTAGATAAATATTTTTTTATTTAAACCTCAATCCAAAGGATTATGTTTATAGTATAGGTTGAAAGTATTGCAAATAATTTTGACAATGTATTGCTTCAATGTTGTGTTTTTGCTTACTCAAAGATGAGTTGCTTATCAAGATAGATGACACTCTTTTTTATACATCTAGTTTATGATGTCCATATATAAGTAATTGCGAATACATATCACTTAAGACATTCTCTAACATTGAACACGAAGGGAAACAACCCCAGTATGGTATCTATCATGGAGGCTGGCATATGATCATTATAACTTTCTCATCGGTACAACTTGTATATATCAATTAGGATATAAGTAACATAATTCCTATCAGTTGACAAACATTCAAGGATGGAAGAACCTGAAAATTGATAGCGATGTTTAGATATGATTGCAACGAATCTGTACCAGGAAATTTATATCTCATTCAATGAATGTAACCAGCAAACTAATAGCTTTTTTGATGAACGCAGCTAATTTCACCGGAAAATTTGGTGGCATTCAATGATTGTGAGAACCTTTGGTAGAAAACCGTGCAATAACTCTACGCTAGCTCTGAGACTTTTCAACATCAGTTCCGACTGATGCTGTACGATGTTGGAGAAGAAAACGTGAGGAGGATGCTAGCTCCTACTCATCCTGTGCCACGAATTGCAATGGGAGGGTCCCGAATTGCCCGGATCCCTCTACAAATCAGAGTTTGCTTTAAAGTTTGCTGAATCCTGTGATGGAACAAGAGTCCAGTAATGAGTCCCGATGTGAGCTGCTACTCATCGTTAGCCACGAATTGCCCAGATATTTTCCATACATTCCCAGAGTTTTGCTTCCAAGTTTGCTGAATCACGTGATGGAACAAGAGCCGGAGTCCCACACGTATCAGCAAATCCTACATAACTCCAGGTGACAAACAGACAAAGATGAACTTTGGCCATATTACCTTATTTTTACAGCGTTTAAATTATTAATTGGAATATCAATTTTTAACTTCGTAAGCATCCCCCATTGTTCAATTTACTTTTTCTTAAAGCCTGTATTAGGCAATCATTTCTATAGAAACTTTAGAGATAACTTGAAGGACATAAAGATGTATTTCTTTTCTTTTAATGCATACACTCATGCATATGCTTATATCAAATTTGGAACTAAGAGATCTTAGACAATACTAACTCCCAACTGAATTAGGTGCTGCCAAACAACATAATTAAACAACTATTTATGAAATTTTTGGACTATTATTTTTTATTTTTTGAAAATTTATTAGTGTAAATCAAATTTAATCTTGACACAGATGGAATGTATGATATCTCAATATTTATAGATTTTAATAAATACAAGAAATGTAAAAATAGTTTAATCAATTTAGACGTAAATGGCATAAAGATTTTGTCTCAATGTTTTTGACAAATTCTGCAAAAGCTGAAATTCTCTGTAACTTTACCAAGAAATTAACCTTTTCTGTACATGACTCAGTAAGTTCCCGCAGGATTAGATAACTTATTACGTGCCGTAAAAAACGCAATTAGCTTTTAAAAGTAGTGAAAAAGGGACATAATCATCATTCTCAATCCAAGACCTGAGAAAAGTTGAATGGGACACATGCTTGTATTCCAAGATCTCTAGAAGACTTTCTGATTTAGTTATTTAAGAATTTAATCTCCAAGTTGTGAGGTTTATCTACCTCTGAAGGGGATAGATTCGACTTTCAAATCTCTCTCTCTTTTTCTATTTTTTCCCCCTTAATTTTCTGGTCAATATTGGTGGCGTAGTCCCATTG
This sequence comes from Casuarina cunninghamiana, assembly GCA_028551485.1. Taxonomy (NCBI): domain Eukaryota; kingdom Viridiplantae; phylum Streptophyta; class Magnoliopsida; order Fagales; family Casuarinaceae; genus Casuarina; species Casuarina cunninghamiana. The sequence goes on from CM052371.1 coordinate 11,753,123, forward strand.
AGTAGAAATGATGGCAACGAACACGCTGAGGTGACGTCCGAAGAAGTGCGATCCACAAAGTTTTCCCTGGTTGGTGGGAAAGAAAATCGTTCTGGGACCGTAGGATGTTTTCTTCTCGATGCACGGACCTCGTGTATCACCTTCTGTCCGGCTTTTCCAAGTCTTCCCCACTGTTCTTCATTTCTCATCCCAGTTTCACAGAATTTTCCAATAAAAACAAGGAGAGGAATCGTAGAACGACGAAGACGAAGACTAAGACGATGCTTTAAAGAATGCGATGGGAGACCAAGACTAGTGCAGCCCTCTACCAAACCTCCACTAACGGGAAAAAGTATGGAGCACTCGGTATAATTATACACAAAGAGGGATTCAAAGTCCTTTTCTGTGGAGCGGCAATAGTATTTGTGTATTGCTTAAGGAAAAAGATAAAAAGAAAGAAAGAAAGAAAAGGTTGGTCTTTCCTTTTGACTGAAAAACACCACTTATCTTTTGATTTTCTTTCTTACTCTCTCCGTCTGTCACGGAAGAAGATAAAGCTTTTGAAGAACTAATTTGTAATGGGAAATTCAAACCCAAACTCCAATAACCTTGTAATCTCTGTTTATTTCATGACTTTATATAATCAAGGTTTCACCTAAAATTTGAGTAGTTACAAAATAGTCCTCTTATTATGCTAAAGCTTCCACAAAAAAATAAAATAAAAAAGACAGAAGAAATTAATGAAAGTTCCTTATGAAGTATCTATGGATTGAAAGAGTTCTTTTAAGTTATTGTTGATATGATATAAGGACATCTTAATTTCTTGAGTTTCTAATAGCCACATGACCATATATTTTAGTTTTTCTTATCATGCTAAAGTTAAAAGTTCAATTTAGATTATCAATGCCATTAGATCACTTCTAAAATGTTAAATTTCAATTACATGAAATACTAAGGTATGATAATTTACGGTCTTGCTCACTAGGAATTTTGAAAGAGTAGGACTCTCAATATATAATAAAAAAGAAATATAAAAAATGGAGCTTATTCTTTCATATCGTAACATCAAGAAGGTATCTTTATGATAGATAACCAAAAAAGAGACAATTTTAATTATGTCAATTCTTCATATAATATTCTATTGAAAGTGGAAGCTGTTGTAGTACTATTCTAGCATGATTTTTATTATTACTCATTAAAATATAAAGCAAATCAAGTTGCTTCATAAACTTATTTAATATGATACTTAAGAGATCATATCTATTTAAAGACTACCATATCTTAATTATTCTTAATTATATATAATTAAGAATAATATGTATAAAATTGGAAACAAGAAAGAGAAAAATATTCTATTATTTACAAATAGTAACATGTTTTTTTTTTCTTTTAAATAAGGATAGTACTTTGACACATTTTATATAGAAAAATAAGGTTGTGCATAATAATCATACCTTGTGAGAATACAAATGGTAGTATATAAAATTAACCTTAGAAAATTAAATTAATTAACCTACAAATCTAGTTCTCAGTGTATCCGCATGTAGGTGTAATCATATGGAGGCCTATAATACCCTAGACCAAATTGATTGTTCTTAAAAGCTTTCTTGCATGAGTTTGGTAGGGAGCTCAATTGATAAAAAATTTGCATATACAAAACATGAAAACCATGATTTTCCAATTTTTCTGCATTAGAATTCCCTAATTTAAAAATGTGATGAACCATGGTATGTGAGGGCAGCAAACTAATACATTGCCATAATATATACTCTAGGTGCCATGGGGGTTTCCATCTATGGAGTATGTGTTGCACCAAATAAAAGAAATTTGATTCAATTATTTTGGGGAATTGATTTCTAGCCTAGCATAATTGGAGAGACTTGTGAGCAATGCATTGGCCTTGGTATGAGTACTGCTTCTCTAGCCAAACTTAGCAGCAAATGCTCAAATAATACTACCGTTATTATCCTTTAATACCCCTCCTTCTATACTATTTTTAACAACATTAGAATTATCCACATTCAACTTGAGGTCACTAGGTGGAGAGGATCTCCATTTAATCCATACCCCTTATTAATGACATTTTGTTTATAGGAATTTGTAAACTTTGTAATGTAATATAATCTAGAAAACTTCCTTGGATAGTAATGAAAAGGGAGGTGGAAATCAGTGGTGAATGTTTTTGTGTATGTGAAGTAATGCCATTTGGATTCCCTTATGTTTAGAGTCATTCCTCGAGTGATTAGACTTCCTAGAATTGTAACAGTACCTCTTTGTTTACTGTACCATGTTGCTTTAGAAAACCAAGAGATAAGCAATAATGCAAGAGAAGTAAAGTCAAGTTGTACCTGTAGAATTTCAGTGTATTTGGTCGATATGGGTTGTGTCAACTCATTATGCATGAGTAAATGCTTCATTGTCTCTTGATGTCCTAAAAAGTGATGTATTTGACTGTGTATAGTACATTGTTTTCTTACAAAAAAAAAAAAAAAAAAAAAAAAAAAATATATATATATATATATATACTTGCAATGCACTTTCACATTGAAGGTAGTCAAAGTCCTTAATCATGCCATAAAATCAAACGTGATTTTAGCTTGTTCCCTAAGCTAGTCTTGTAACTTATTATCAGCAGCGAGAAAGCACCGTATCCACACTAGAACTAAAATATTGGACAAAGGCTATAAAAAATATCTCTACGTAATACACTAGTGCAAAAGCATTGTTTCGTAAAAGGGAGTTAGATCGAATGGGTTTTATAGTCAATCTCTAATGTGTCAAGTATTAGAGATGTTACTCCTTTTTTTTGGATTAGGCATTGGTCCTTTCCCCTTTTTGTTTTATTCAATTTAATTTGATTTTTTTTTGTAAAAGGCCAAGTATTACATATCAATTTTTTTTAATTACAACATCATCATTTATGCTAAAAAACTTGTATTCAATAAATTTTGAAGTTTTTGTAAAAATTTATTATAATTTATAAGTATTATTCTTTTAATTCATGAAATTTTGTTTCTTACATCCTTTTTAATTTTTGTAATAATGGTTGAGCTGTTTAAATTTTTACCATTTAGTCTTTGTCTATTCCTTTAAACCCAAACTCAATTTGAACGTCAAATGTGAACAAATAATGACGCTAGATAAGTGACATCACTTGAAGAAGCTTCCGAGCAAGAGAGAAATGTTGATTTGCTTAAACATAAGGCCCACATAAGCAAATGCATAAAATTCAGACTACTTTTTCTTCCACCCCCTCACGCGGACGCACTCAGTCGTAAAGCCTCTATAAAGAGAAGTCTTCTCCTCGCCAACTCTGCTAAGAAGCTAAGCCTTTCCCTCCCCCCTTCCCTCCTTCTCTGTTCATGGCTTCTTTTGCCAACTCAACTCCTCAACCCAACCCACATCGAGAAATCTATACCACGTTAGAAATGGAAACCACCAGCCAGGTTCCAAACCAAAGACCAGCAGGTGCCTTTAACGTGACGATGCCTCGGACTCATCTGGAGAACGGTGTCTTCTTGACATGGGAGGATCTACATGTGACTGTTTCCGACCGAAAAAAGGGCACAAAATCGATCCTAAGGGGTCTAACTGGTTATGCACAGCCCGGGGAGCTTCTGGCCATAATGGGTCCTTCCGGTTGTGGCAAGTCCACACTCCTCGACACACTAGCAGGTAATAATACATTCTATTCTTTTCGATTGCCAACACGACTGACTAAAGTAGGGGGAGGCACCTCACTTGAAAGAATGAATAATAACGAAATTTATTACTTTATTTAATATCTTAAATTTTACATAAAATATAGGCTTTTCTTTGTAATATCTAACGTGGTATCCAAACTAGGTTCAAGTTAATATCGTTTTGTTCGTAAGAAGATTTCTATGGAAATTATTGTTTCACGTACATGGTAAGGAGATAAAATAAGTCTCATTAAAATATAATAATTTGGAAGAGTAGTTTATAAAAAAATGTATTCCTTCACTTAATATTTTAAGATTTTAAGTTAAATATAATAATTTTTTTAATGATTTCTAACCATTTCTTCTTGTTGATTAACGTTACTGTGTATTGTATTAAGTTAAATATAAAAGGTTGAGTACAAAGACATTTGTGTTCTACAAACTTATTCTTTTTCCTTCCAATCTCAAGAAAAGTTATTTATATGCCAATGGGCTAGTAGTCCAATTGTTGGCTACTAACCGTCTAATACACAACATCTTATAACTCTCCAAACCCACCTTTACGTCAACAAAAGAAAAGAAAAAAAAAAGAAGAAAGTTACCTCCCTTTTACTAAAAGGAACTAATTTCATGACAGTCGTTGCCGTATAACTTGATTCTTCATATTGCAGGGAGGTTGAGTTCAAACGTTCGGCAAACGGGAGATATCCTGGTCAATGGTCGTAAGCAAGCCCTCGCCTATGGAACTTCGGTATGTGGATAAGAAAAACAGCTAAAAACGCGTTCTTGCTTCATAAAGTCAATCAAGTTGTGCAATGGTCTATGCAATATTTGTTTTTAATTCTTGTCTAATGTCGACACTCTCATTTCAATTTGCATCAACTCATGGTGCTTTTTGACTTTATGCTGGACAATAAGTTAGAAAGCAGAAAATATACGCCGGGAAATGATAGTCCCACACAGTTAGTGGGTTAGATAAGCATCTATCCAGAACCCCACCAAAGTATAAGCAAGAATTAAAAAAAATAAAAAAACAAAGCACCGTTCCATTTTTTGCCCTATTTCAATTAAAAGCTGTAAAGATAGACATAGTAATAAAAGAAACCGTTGTTAACTTTCTTAGGAATATGAAAATAAGCTACATAATCCATAAATATTATGACAGGATTTGATTTTCTTACGCTGCGCTGTTGGGTCGAATTTGTGTGTGACCCAAGATGATACTCTAATTCCAACAAATTTCTTTTTTCTTTTCTGATTAATTCAGGCTTATGTAACTCAAGATGATGCTTTGATGACTACTTTGACGGTGAGAGAGGCCGTGTACTACTCAGCTCAGCTCCAACTACCGGACTCCATGCCGACATCTGAGAAGAAGGAGAGAGCGGAAATGACGATAAGAGAGATGGGTCTGCAAGATGCCGTGGACACTAGAATTGGAGGGTGGAGCGTTAAAGGCATTAGCGGTGGGCAGAAGAGGAGAGTCAGCATTTGCATTGAGATCCTAACACGCCCCAAGCTTCTGTTTCTGGACGAGCCCACAAGTGGGCTTGATAGTGCAGCCTCGTACTATGTCATGAGCAGAATCGCACGCTTGGGTCAAAGAGACGGGGTCGGGAGAACCATCATTGCCTCCATTCATCAGCCCAGCAGTGAAGTTTTTCAGCTCTTCAACAATCTTTGTCTCCTGTCTGCGGGTAAAACTGTCTATTTTGGCCCTGCTTCTGCAGCAACTGAGGTAGATCTATCGAGCTTGTTTAGTATTTTTGGAGGATATTAGAGTTGGAAGACATTATAACCATTCTCCCAATTCAAATTACGCAGTTTTTTGCTTTATGTGGCTTCCCTTGCCCTACACTTCAAAATCCATCCGATCACTTCCTGAAAACCATAAACAAGGATTTCGTAAGGGTAAGATTTCCCCCTGTCATTGATGTTTTCTTCGAAATGATCATCTAAACGGAGCTCATCTTTTTGATGATCATACATTCTGTTTTATTAGGATATCGAAGAAGGTGAAGGTAAAGGAATATCAACAGAGGAAGCAATTGAAATACTCATAAACTCGTATAGATTATCAGACAGGCACCGACAAATAGGAAAGCAACTAGCCGAAATACAGAAACAGGTAAGCAAGTAATCCGTTTGGTGCTTTAATTTGTGCTTAACACAACATGCTATACAAGTTGGTCAATTATATGTTTCTCGTGTTTCAGGCCTATGGAGAATTGGAGACAAACAGAAGTCGTGCAAGCTTCCTCAGTCAAAGTGTTGTTCTAACAAGAAGGTCTTTTGTGAACATGTATCGTGATCTGGGCTACTATTGGTTGCGTCTGGCGATCTATATCGCACTGGCCGTTGGCCTTGGTACAGTGTTTTACGATATTGGCTATGGTCCTGGTTCGATTCAGGTAACAGAAAAAGTTGTCTGAGGATCTAACTAAAAACTGTACAAAGCCATCGTGGAAATTAAACATTGTGGTTCTGCTTGTTTCAGGCTAGAGGTTCACTGATCACGTTTATAGCTTCGTTTCTGACATTCATGGCCATCGGTGGATTTCCTTCTTTTGTGGAGGATATGAAGGTACTTTCAACATCTTTTTTCACTTGTGAGCTAAACTCATGAATAGAATACGATTACAACATTGTCAGTTGCAAGTTCTCCTAAAGATTTCATCAACCTCATGCCAGATATTTGAACGAGAAAGATTAAATGGCCATTATGGTGCTGGAGCTTTTGTCATAAGCAACACAGTCTCCGCCGTGCCATACCTGTTACTGGTTTCCGTCATTCCCGGAGCCATAGCTTATTTCTTGCCCGGACTACGCGACGGATTACAGTACTTTGCATACTTTGCTCTGGTGCTGTTTGCCTGCATGATGCTGGTTGAGAGCCTGATGATGATTGTGGCAGCTGTTGTGCCCAATTACCTAATGGGAATAATAACTGGTGCTGGAATTCAAGGGCTGATGATATTAGTGGGTGGATTCTTCAGATTGCCAAATGATCTTCCGAAGCCGATGTGGAAGTACCCACTTTATGAGATCGCTTTTCATAAGTATGCCTACCAAGGCATGTTCAAGAACGAGTTTGCAGGCGCATCATTTCCTAGTAACGAAGCTGGACATTTCAAATTCCTCGCCGGAGATGACATTCTGAGAAATACATGGCATGCCGAAATGGGTTACTCAAAGTGGGGAGACCTAGCCATCCTGCTAGGAATGATTGCTTTCTATCGAATTCTGTTTCTGGTCATCATCAAGACTACAGAGAAGGCGAAGCCATTGATTAACGCTCTCATGACAAGGTCTTCCAAACGTGCTGCGCAGGTCACGGTGAATCCTTCTTCTACACCCTCACATGGACATGGACAGAACCTGTAGCACTGTTCCCTTTTGTGGATGGTTATACTAAAAGAACAAATATGTGAAATTAAAGCTTTGCTTGTGATGGAAAGAAAGAGGAGAAAGGGTTTGTTTGGTAATCTTATGGGCTTCTTAAGCTGCTTTTTAAAAGTTTTTGTAGATAAGTTGTCGTTATCTCTAAGCCGAGCTGCTGTTTGGCGGGGGCTGAAGATGTAAAAACTATCCGCAATAAAATTGCGTGGTTCGAAATAATGTCTTTCTCTGTCTTTTCCTGTCATTTCCCATTCACAGGCATTTTCTGTAAACCATCGAAAATAATGAAGCTTGGAAACACATATGTCGTACTTTTTAGTTAAAGTCACCGAAATTTAAATTATTGATTGTATGATTAGCAAATCACGTAAAGATTAACCGGAATTTCAAAATGAAGTCGGGCAATTTTGGACCAATTTCGAGATATTTTTAACCAATCCAGTGGGCTTTCCCTGACTCAGGTGAAAGAACATAGGATCTTTTTGAAGGAACTAGACTAATTGGCGTCAGTTTGTACCACTATCCATTTAATCAAAAAGCCGAAATAACTACCGTGAATTGAATAAGAAGATGGTAAGGGATAATTTCTCCATCCCAATTGTAGACAAGGTGCTAGACGAGCTGCAAAGGGCTAACATTCTAAATTGGATCTTTGGGTGGGTTGTCGTTGAATTAGGATAAGGCTAGAAGATGTGCACAAGATGGTGCTCAAAACTCATTATGGACAATATGAATTATCATTTATGCCCTTTGGGCTAACTAATGCCCTTGCAACATTTCAAGCCTTAATGTCTACTTTTTGGCTTATTTGAGGGAGTTCATCCAAGTGTTTTTAATGACATTATGATTTACAGTAAAAGTTGGCAAGAATATTGTGAGAATTTAAGAATAGTATTGTCAATATTAAGGGATAGTTAGTTATTAGTAAAGAGACTAAATGCAAATTTGCCAAGAAAGAAGTCCAATCCTTACAACATGTGACAAGTAAATAGGGAGTATCAATTGATTAAGAGAAAGTTAGGGCAATTAGGAAGTGGGAGCAACCAAAAGCAATTAAGCAATTTAAACCTAGCTAGATATTATGGGCATTTTGTCCAGGGATTCATAGGGTTGGTGGTGCCACCAATAAAGTTATTGTAAAAAGGGAAGTTCACAATGGGGGAAGAATCAATGTAGCCATTTATTGCATTCTTCAGAAGCCCAATCCTTGCAACATGTGACAAGCAAATAGGAAGTATCAATTGATTAAGAGAAAGTCAGGGCAATTAGGAAGTGGGAGCAACCAAAAGCAATAAAGTAATTTAGACCTAGCTAGATATTATGGGCATTTTGTCCAGGGATTCATAGGGTTGTTGTTGCTACCAATAAAGTGGTTGTAAAAAAGGAAGTTCACATGGGGGGAAGAATCAATGTAGTCATTTATTGCATTCTTCAGAAGTCCAATCCTTGCAACATGTGACAAGCAAATAGGGAGTATCAATTGATTAAGAGAAAATCAGGGCAATTAGTAAGTGGGGGCAACCAAAAGCAATTAAGAAATTTCGACCTAGCTAGATATTATGGGCATTTTGTCCAGGGATTCATAGGGTTGGTGGTGCTACCAATAAAGTGGCTATAAAAAGGGTAGTTCACATGGGGGGAAGAATCAATGTAGTCATTTATTGCATTCTTTAGAAGTTCAATCCTTGCAACATGTGACAAGCAAATAGGGAGTATCAATTGATTCAGAAAAAGTCAGGGCAATTAGGAAGTGGGAGCAACCAAAAGCAATTAAGCAATTTAGACCTAGCTAGATATTATGGGCATTTTGTCTAGGGATTCATAGGGTTGGTGGTGCCACCAATAAAGTTGCTGTAAAAAGGGAAGTTCACATGGGGGGAAGAATCAATGTAGTCATTTATTGCATTGAAGAATGCTCCGTCAAAAATCATAGTTTTGGCATTGCCAAATTTTGCTTTTCCTTTTGTAGTTATGTGCAACGCATATGAGAATGGCATTGGGGCTGTGTTGATGTAATAGTGAAGACTGATTGCATACTTAAATGAGCAATCCATGGAAGAAACTTTGGACTGTCAAAGTACAAAAAATAGACGATCGCTTTGGTCCTTGCACTGCAACAATGGTGCCATTATTTATTAGGAAATTGATTTATTTTGGAAAAGGATCAAAGGAGTTTGCTACCTTTGGGATCAATGACTAACCATATTAGCATGAAATATGTGATTGTCCAAGCTAAAAGAGCTTTGATTTTAAGATTCAATATACTTTGGGAAGGAAGAAACAATGGTGGATGCTTTGTTGCATTTACATAAACCAAGGGCTACTAAAGAGTTAGTCAAGTTGGCTAAAGAAGATGATCACGATGCATTGTAGCATTGAATCAAGTGACCTTGTTTAGGCCAAAGTATATAAGGGTCTGGAGCACTCGGGTAAGGTAGAAACATGCCTTCATGAATTGATTAGGCTACAAGATGCTAGCCCAATTCAAGAAGGTCAACTTGTTGAAATCAAAGACCACAGTGCTTGATGAGTCATAGACCAGTAGCTTGATTTAAAAGCGATCGTTTCTTAAGGGCCAACATTCATTTACTAGGATACCTACACTTGGAAATAAATTTACTTTATTTCCCCATTCTTATGAGCATATGTTGGCTGTGAGCTTATGAACATAGAATGGGGACGAAATACATCTTGTGAGCTAACTGTATTCATTTTATAATTGTAGACTAAAATTTAACATCTTTATGAGCTTGTTAGGTTAAAGTAAGGTGTGAAGTAAGTTAGATTTTTAAAACGGCCAAAAGAAGACTCAATCATAAGGACATTTAAGTGAAACATATGCTTCACTTTCATTCTCTTTCTTCCTCATTTGATTTCCTTTCTTCTCCCTCTTTCCTCCTCTTTTCTTCTCTTTCCCTACATGCACACAATTCTTTCTAAGCCCTAACCTTTTCTCTTTCACCTTTCTCTCTCTTGTGTAATGTGGGATCTATAAAGTAGAAGATAGGTTAGTTGTAGGTTTATTTGTGATGATAGGAGGCTGAATGTTGGGTAGAATAAAGTTGCCAGGGAAATTCTAGAACTATTATTTATTAGTTTCATTGTTTTGTTGAGTCATTTTTAATGGTGGAGTTCACCTTAATTACATTTGCATCGCTAATTAGTAGTGTGAAGGGCAAATTGTAAGTGTCTAAAATCTGTGGGAAGGTAGCTATATGTTGCCAAATTTTTGTATAAAATCCCACTGATTGAAAGAACAAAATATTAGAAAAGTTTAGCTTAAATCTACCAAAAGTTAATCTATTTACACATTTTTTTACCATAGGGAAGAAAACGTAGACCTAGTGAAGGAAAACAACTATTCCCTTGAAGCCAATCGTCTTTTTACCTATTGTTTGTCCAAAACCACAACAATCTGGTATCAAAGCCAATCCTCATGGCTAAGCAATGCCAACGTTGTCATGATGAGATGAACCAAAAGCTGAATTTGTTGCATTTTTGCACTCTTCTTTTATATTTGAGTTGATTTAATTGAGCTTATTTGGCTCAAGTGTGTGCCACAATCTTTCCCATCCAATAAACATTCGTCTTCCATCTTGGCCCTCAGTTGCTCTAATTCATGGTACCTAGACCACCACATACTCAGTCATCTTCTCACACCCATGGACCTTAGTTCTCACTGAACCTTGACTCTTATTAATTGCTTAGCTTTTTGTGCCCCCTTGTCTTATATAATAGTAATGTCTTTGAGCTTCCTACTCATCACACCACGTGGAGTTGTCTCATTAGCATGGCTTGTAGCACTCTGTTGCTCCACTTTTGTCATGACGGCTCATGTAGTTGCTAAGATGGCTAGTTGGTCAGTGTTATGGCAAAGGGTAGTTGTGGTATGTAAAATATGAAAAGGCATTAGACCATTGGGTGGTGAACCTATGACTATCAAAACTCATTGTTGCGAGTTTCCCAAGTCTAGGCTTTCGAGCATCATGAGTGATAGCCATTTAGCTTTAGTAGTAGGATACTTTCATGTAATGGTTAACAATGATAGGGTGGGAAACTAAAGTTCTTGCAGTTTATGAACCGATGGTGGGGTGTAAGGTTGATAGGCTAATGTATTGTTTGTAACCAAGTTTTGGCAATAAATGTTAGTCTTTTTCTTAGTCTCAAACTTTCACCATAACGTGAAATTAGAAGAACAAGGAGAAAAAGTCCTTAGTTTGATGTTTTCTTGAAAGGTCTCGTTATGAGGTCTATCCAACAGGCTTGTAACATTTAAACTAACTTCTTGCTTTCTTTCTTTAGCTTTTAAAATGTTTTCAACATTCCAAATTATAAACACAAGAGATGAATTGAAAAGAGATTAATCTTAGTGATCAATATTAGACTTCTTATGCTTCAAGAAATAGAGTACCTTATTGGGTTACTTTGGCACCTAGTGTTAGGTATAATGACCAACCAAGAATGAGAGGTTGAATTGGTTTTCTAATTTTTAGACTTTAAAAATTGTTTCTTAATTTTTACCAAAATATTAGATTAGATCAAAAATGATAACACAATCAAACAACACATAAAGACACAATTTTTAGCATGGTGCTGTGGCCCTCACATCTATGTTCACCCTTTCTTTTTTACTTAATCTAACCTATTGAAGTTCATTTTACTCAAATTTAGGAGAAAATGTTCTCCCACAACTTATGATTCTTCTACCAAGGATGACAAAATAATGTGTGTCTCAACACATACCAATTATAACTCAAAGATTTTTCAACCTTATACAAATTCAAACAACTCCCTTAAGATGTGAAATATATGAGAAATTACTAAAACTAAGGCTTTTTAAAGATCAAGAATATACAAATGAGCCCTAATTACAAAATCCCTAAATCATAATAAAATTAGAAATTCGGATTTACAATCTATATATGTGCAGAGAAATGATGTGAGTGAAATCAACATATATACAAATAATATCTCAACCATTCTTTCAAAAAATAGAGCAAAAAATCACATCACCAAGATTTTCAACATGCCTTAAGCTTTCACTAGATTTTAGTAGCTTTTTTGTTCTTTGAGTTTAGTTTCTCATTTAGCTCAATCCCTTTTTCATCAGAAATTGTAGAACACTTTTTCGAGCTTTATAGCACCACAAAAACCGCACCTTTTTTCTTCAAAAACTAGTTATTCTCACACCTTGACTTCTCCTCTATTTTTAGTCCGTTTGAAATTAGTATATACTTTTTTTGTTTGTTTGACCTATTGGGACAAGCTTGCTATCTAAATTTGATAAAAATTCCTTATCAAAATGCTACCATTTTCTTAAGTTATTTTCCTTCCATCATTGGGGTCTTCGTGGGTTGGTTTTTAGGTTGGAAGTCAAACTTTGGATTTCCTCTTGAATCTTCCTCATTTTTGAATCAATTCTTTGTAGACACATCTTAAATCCATAGATTGGCTTCCTCTTCATAAGCATACAAATTTTTAGCTTCTAAATCACTTTAATTTGCTGCCTATAACTCTTTTATCCAACCTTGTCTCGTAAAATCTGTCGGGTCATCAAGAACAACACTAGTCTTCACGATTTGATCCTTTCGAAGTTAGTGGATTCTCATTTTGTTCATAGATTCTTTGATATCTTCAAAATGGTGCGTTTTCTTTGTCATCAGAGTTCTCATTGGAGGAAAATCTTAAAGGCAGGCTCCGAGCCTAGCCGAGTGGGTCATAGGAGCTTCTGGGTTACTCGGGTCCCGTTGCGGAGAAGCTGGCTCGTGCATGTAGCTTTTGGGTTGCAAGCTAGGTCACACACACAAGCTTCTGGGTAGCATGATGGGCGAATGCGTCTGGACTGGATTTGCACAATAACTGGGTAGCGTGCATGGGTCATGAACTTGAGTTGCGGGCTGAACTAGATTTTGGGTCGCTGTTTGCATAGTGTTTTTCCATGTATTTTGAACTGGGCCACACTGAATGAATAGGCCACATAATTCAACCATCTAGATCATTTTTCCTACAAGAAAATTTACAAATTAATTTTCTTATAAAAAAATAACAAGAAGCATATCTATTCATATTTCCTTTTTGATAACTCTTTCACAAATATAGCCAATAATATCATTATATCATATATTTATTTAGACATAAAACATGAAAATCATTTATAGATGGACTCCAAAATATTTTGTCATGTCAAAATACACTTTCACAAGATATGCCACTTTTTTTTTTGTCATCATCAAAATAATAATGGAATAATGATATTCTTAACGCCTAAAAAAGGTCAAGTTATGAGACTCCTTCTCCATGTTTCCTTTTGCTCTATATAAGAGATAAGATAAGGGGTGATGGATGTATGAGTCTCTTATAGAAACAAGAATGAACACTTGAAAGGGTGCACCTCCTATCCATAGCCCATGTGCTTCATAAGGTATCACCACCTAGGATTACAAGAGGAAATCTTGATATTTGTAATTGAGCCCCAATTTCCTATAACAACAGTCAATGGCCGAATTCTTTGTAAGTTCTAACACCTACATAGAAAATGAAAAAATCTATAGAGATATCTAATCTCTAGTTAAGTGTCTTCTGATAGTTATTAAAAAAATCATAATCTAAGAAATAAATTTCTTTATCATCAAGTCTACTTTTTGCTTAAGACCAGTTCATCATCTATTTTCTTAAATTTCCTTTCCTTGAAACCAATCTCCCCTTTTTGAAAACCTTGGTGACACTTGGAGTATGTGATAAGTAAATGTATAAGTTTACTGCCCCCATGAACTATCATCTAATACACATTTAGGGAAGGGAACTCAGGTGCAGACAAATTAGCAAACCATGGGCACTAAATTCAGGATGAGCATATTTTTGATTGATTAGACTTGTTGCCAAGATCATGTTGGAATGCTTTCAGAAAAGATTAATTTAGGCTAGTCAATTATAGGCTTCTATAGGGTTAAGCATCCATGTTGCCTTTGTATTCACTACTTTTCCTGCCTGTATTGACTATTGAGTTGTAAACTTAGTATGTACCTTATCAACTAATTTCCCAAGGGTTAGGCTTATATTTAATCCTTTGTACCCTTCAAGGTATGGTATTATCCCAAGACCTATTATTATTACTAAAAATTGTAAGGGTACGGCCCATATTTTTATTTTTTATTTTTAAATCTCCCCCTTCTCTTACTTCTCTTGCTTATGTTTTATACGATATATGACACAAATATGACCTTTCAATATATGTTTGTCAAACTGTTAGGTTCCAAATCACAAGACTAGACGAACCTTCTCTTACTTCCCTTGCTCATGTTTTGTATGATTTATGACACAAATATGAGCTTTCAATATATGTTTGTCAGACTGTTAGGTTTTAATCACAAGACAAGACGAAATGCAGGAAAGATACGCTTTCCAATCTTATAATCTTCTAGTTCAATTACTTCACTAAAATTATTTATGTATAATTTTATTATCTTTTATTGTTACAAGAATGCAAATAGCTTGTATACGACAAGAAGTATTTTCTATGATGACGTTGGATTGTAAGTCGTTCTTGTGGTGATTTTTAGTGATAGAGAGATATTGCATATGGTTTATAAGTTGGTTATTTTATAGCAGGGATTTCTATGGCTATTAAAAAACATAATTATCATATTAATATCACATCTAATTGTTACATTAGTTCACTTTGATTTAAGTGTACAGACTTATATTTGTGCAAAAAAAGTATAGATGGAAATTGTACAAATAACATCGTTAAGAGTCTGAGGATTATCATCGTGCATGGAGGAAAAATCTAAAATGGAAAAATACATGCCGTGAAAAAGATTTGGTGGCGTAGTCAATCGAGAGGTAGAAAACAAGCAAACCCCCACAAACCACATGTTGAAAAACGGAACCATGTTTTTGCTGTGCTGTCCTCCTGGTTCTACATGTTGAAAAATGGAAGGTTTTCCAATCACGCAACTCCTCACAAACCACACGCTGCTGCTCATGTCCTTAGCGAAGGACGTGTTCTTCTTCCTTTCCAAGATGAGCTCTATAGAAACTACTTCCTTTAGCTTTTTTTATTTAAGGAGGAAAATCTTCTCTCGGTCGCTATCAGTGTTGAAGTGGAAATAGACGTGGAACACCTTGTTGGTTTCTGAAATATTGTCACTTGAATTACGCTGTGTTTCCAAGTTCGCTGAATGCAACATGAGGTGATTGACAAGGACCCCGATTATGAGTCTTGCACTGTTCGATACTCACCTGTGAACCACGTGACTGTTCAGTTTATCTTCACTCTGGATGACAAAGCAAGCTAGTCTTCTCGAATCCCCACCTTTTCTGGGTAAAACAATGCATGTCTACGTCAACAAAAGAGATTAGAGACCTTAACAAATAACTTTTTGGACTTTATGTTCTTGTCTTGCCTTGCGGGCGAGGAAAAATCATGTGGTCGCGACACGGTGATTGCAAGTGCTTTACTTTCCAGCCCCCTAATCAAAATCTTACACTCCCAAGGTGGATTTTCTATTCCATCATAAAGGCACGAGACAATTCTAAATAGGGAGAATATCTACCATTCATTTTGTTCCAGCCCAAACTAAAGATTGAGATGGGTTATATCCCTTACCCTTTCACATAGCATTTTGATTCAAAATTGCTTGATTATATTGAAGATTCTATAAAGCATTCCTATATAACAAGTTTCATTCTTAAGAAGAATTTCATTGTGGTTTTGATACATTTGCTTTGACTCAATCATACAGCAACTTGTTTAAGATTATATTGGAAAATCTCTTAAGAAGAAAAAGCCAACTTTTCTTTTTCTAAAGTATAATAAAAAGTTTGTCAACGTTTTTTCAAAAAGAGACTAACAAAATATGAAAGTAACGATCCAAACTTTGATGGTTTATTTGGCATAAGTAGAGTGTATTTCATAAAATATTTGTTGAATGATATGACACTAATGAAATGCCATATTAGCAATTATTGGTTAAATACTAGTGTGGAATTGTTGAATAGTTTATATGTAAGAAATGCCATTTTTTCCTTGAATTAACTTTTTAAGAAGAATTAAGCTTTCTAATATAATATTAGAAGTCAAGTTATGTTTTACTTTTATTTATTACATGCATGTTGTTACTACTGTTAGAACAACCTTTCAATATGAAAGGAGGTATTAAAAATTATAAGTCTCACATGAGAAAGGAGAAAGAAAGTTTCCTCTAATCTTTAAATTAGCTTTTAAACTAAATTTTAAGCCTTTTAACATTATCATGAATATGATATTAATTTTACACTAATTTCTCTCAAGTCACTCTAATAGCTTCTTTATTATTATTATTAGTATTATTATTATTATTATTATTATTATTATTATTATTATTATTATTATTATTATTATTGATATTATTGTTGTTGTTATTATTTATTTATTATTATTATTTCTCTGTAAAACCAGCAGTTGGTCAAATGAAAGTGCAAAAATCAGAAGCATAATCGGATTTTCACTCCTAACATAACAGTTCCATCTCCAATAGCTAACCGGAATGTCATCAAAATTACTACCCATTTCAGACATCTGCAGATATAATTTGCAGAATCGACGGCTCAGGATTTCCGTAGATTCATTGGTTGAAGGAGTTCGAGAAATAACGGGAGAATGGGAAAGTCAAAGATGATTCCGTAGTCTTAGGGTGGTCGAGTGTTTTCACGAGAGACGGGACGAAAGTTTCTTGGAAATAAGACGTGGGAGGATGCTATGGTGTGTGGAACTAATTTTCATTGTTGACTCTCACTTTAGACTAGCCATAAAGGACGTAAACAATAAAGCAATGACGAAATTAAGAGCAACTTGTAAGAATGGCTTAATTTTCTCTTTCAGAATTGGTTATTAAAGAAAGACATAAACAAAAAAAGACACTTTTCATATATCTAGTTTATCAAGTTAAGATATAAGTAATAGTTAGAAACGGCAGTAGAGAAGATGATGAACAGTGAAACCGATATATTTCCAAAACCCCACGTATTTACAAAGGATACACGTATAAGTAAATAAAACAAATGAATAAAATAATGTACTGTAACTCTAAGCTATACATGGTGACGTGATACTAGACTAGGTGCTTGAGTGTGACTGTGACTAGTCTGACACAAGGGACGGTCTAACATCCCCCCGCAAGCTGATGGATCTGAGAGGACCGTCAGCTTGGACCGCAACAACCGAAAGCGAGAGGTAGATAAGCCTTTGGTGAAGATGTCCGCAGGCTGATCAGCTGAAGAAATGAAACGAACAAGAAGCTGGCCACGAAGGTAGCGTTCCCGGATAAAGTGATAGTCGATCTCAATATGTTTAGTGCGCGCATGAAAAACCGGGTTCGCTGCTAAGTAGAGGGCGGAGAGGTTGTCGCACCATAGGGTAGGGGGATGAGGAGGTAGAGCACGCAAATCTCGAAGGAGATACTCAATCCAGATGACCTCAGCAGCAGTATCAGCAAGACACTTGTACTCAGCCTCAGTACTAGAGCGGGCAACGGTGCGCTGTTTGCGAGAGCACCAAGAAATGAGATTGGGGCCAAGGAACACACCAAAGCCACCAACCGAGCGACGGTCATCACGATCACCGGCCCAACTAGCATCGGAGAAGGCATGAAGAGCAGTGGAGGAGCTGCGAGTGAGGTGAATCCCATAACGAGGAGTGTCAGTGAGGTAGCGCAGGATGCGCTTAACCAGGTGCCAATGAGCAGTAGTGGGGGCATGAAGAAACTGACATGCCGAATTAACAGAGTAGGCAATATCTGGCCGAGTGAGAGTGAGGTACTGAAGGGCCCCAACAATGCTACGGTAGTGAAGGGAATCCGGGAGAGGATCACCAACCCACTGGGAAGGGGTGTCAGCGGGAGTGCAAGGAGTGGGGACGGCACGAGCATCAGACATCCGAGCACGGGATAAAATATCATGAGTGAACTTGGCCTGGTGAAGAAGTAAGCCGTGGGAGGTGGGAAGAGCCTCAATACCGAGAAAATAATGAAGAGGGCCAAGATCCTTGATAGCAAACTCCCGCTGTAGAGCTGTAAGGAAAGAGGATAATGGAGCCTGAGGAGAACCGGTCAGCAAGATGTCATCAACATAGACCAACAAGAACATGCTGTACTGAGAGTGATGTAGTACAAAGAGCGAGGTGTCAGCAGCAGACATGGAGAAACCCAAAGAGATGAGGAAAGTGTTGAGACGTTGGTACCAAGCGCGAGGAGCCTGCTTGAGGCCATAAAGAGAGCGACGAAGGCGGCAGACATGATGAGGATGAGAGGCATCCAGAAAACCAGGTGGCTGAAGCATATAAACCTCCTCTGAAAGAGAGCCATGCAAGAATGCATTAGAAACATCAAGCTGACGGAGAGCCCACCCTCGAGAATAAGCAATGGCAATGAGAGTGCGGATAGTGACCGGTTTAGCAACCGGACTAAAGGTCTCCGTGTAATCAATGCCAGGCTGTTGATGAAAGCCTTTCGCCACAAGGCGAGCCTTATAGCGCTCCAAGGAACCATCCGAGCGAAGCTTGACCTTGTAGACCCACTTGCAGCCAATCGGACGAGCACCAGCAGGGAGTGGGACAAGATCCCAAGTACCATTCTGGAGAAGGGCCGTATACTCAGCTGTCATGGCAGCCTGCCACTGAGGGTCCCTGACTGCCTGGGAGAAAGTGGTAGGTTCAGGGTAGGGGTGAGCGGTGGCAGTGAGAGCAAAGGTGTGATTACGGGTCAAAATGCGGCGGGTCACCGTACCGTCCTTAAGACGGGTAATCATGGGGTGACAGGAGGGAGGAGGGAGGGTGGGGGGGGGGAGGGGAGGGGGGAGAAGGTAAGTGAGAGGGAGAAAGTACAGGGGAGGGAGGGGTGGGGAGGGAGGTAGATAAGGGAAGAGGAGAGGGTGGTAGGGGAAGGGAAATAGGAGAGGGAGGAGGGGTGGGAGAGGAGGGAGAGGATGGAGGGGTAGGGGAGAGGGGAAAAGTGGTCTCATCAAAAAGGGCATCGGCAGTGATGTAGAAGCGGCGAGTGGAAGGACAATAGCACCGATAGCCACGATAACCAGGAGGGTAACCCATAAGGACACAAGGACGAGAGCGAGGGGCTAGCTTGTGGGGAGCATAAGGTCGAAGGTAGGGGAAGGTAGCGCAGCCAAAGACACGAAGGTGAGAGAGGTCAGGAGGGATATGGAACAGAGCCTGCCAAGGGGAAATGTGGCCAAGAACAGGAGTGGGTAAACGGTTAATCAGAACAACAGCGGTTTCGAAAGCAAACTCCCAAAAGGGAAGAGGAACCGAAGCATGGGTGAGGAGAGCAAGACCGGTCTCAACAATATGACGATGTTTCCGTTCCGCAGTCTCGTTCTAGAAGGGAGAGTACGGGCAGGAAACACGCTGATGAATGCCATGAGAAGAAAGATAGGTACGCAGATCGGAAGAAAGGAATTCAGGAGCACCATCACACTAAATAGCACGAAGGGGATGAGAAAATTGGGTGGACACGAAGGAATGAAACGTGCGAAAAATAGAGAAGAACTGAGACCGAGTAGTGAAGGGATAAAACCAGGTAAAACGAGAATGATCATCAATGAAGCAAACATAATATTTATAGCCATGAAAAGAGATTACAGGAGCGGGACCCCATACATCAAAATGAATCAGTTCAAGGGGTTGGGAAGCCCTAGACTGAGTGGGGGGATGGGGATGGCGGTGACTCTTACTGAGAGCACACGCGGTACATAGAGTGGGAGTAGAGCGAATAAATGGAGTGTTGGTGATGGACAAAAGGCGGACGACAGTGTCGAAGGAGGCATGGCCCAAACGGTGATGCCACAAGGAGAGAGAGGCGGAAGTGGTGACGGAAAGTGCTGAAGGGGGCGGTCCGGAGACAGGAGGCGAGAGGCGGTATAAGCCGCGATCAAGATGGCCGCTGAGTAGGATCTGACCAGTGGATAAAGACCGAGCAAAGAAATGAGTATGATAAAAGATGAAGACACACTGATTGTCAAAGGCAAAATGTGAGACAGATAATAAGTTACGAGCAATGCCAGGAACAACTAAAATATTAGTAAGACGAAGATAAGGAGGAACAGGAGAGAAGAAGGTACCAATGTGGGTGATGGGAAGAGAAACTCCATCACCGACTGTCAACTGCTGAGTGCCAGTGTAGGGAACAGCAGAGGAAAGACCGGCAGGACTATCGGTAACATGATGAGTGGCACCAGAGTCTGGGATCCAAGATGAGGCAGCATGGGTTGAAGGAGGGCTGGGGGGGGCAAAATGGGGGAGAGCATAAGGGGCCTGAGAGGCTATATGGGCCTGGGCAGAGGTAAAAGGGGGCTGAGCCACGGGGTGATGGGCCTGGACAGGGGCAAAAGGGGGCTGGGCCGAAGAGGTATGGGCCTGGGCCAAAGGGGTAAGAGCCGGGGCCGAAGGGGTATGAGCTTGGGCTAGAGGGAATAAAGATGGGGAGGCGAAATGGGCCTGGGCTGGCGGAAAGGAGGCCTGGGCCGAAGGGAGGTGGGCCTGGGCAGGAAGCAAGGCGGGCTGGGATGCAAAGAGGGCCTGGGCTGGGTTGAAGAGGTCATGGGCCGAGGTGAATGGGGCCTGGGCAGAGGGAAGAAGGGCTCGGGCCGAAGGGGGGTGGGTTGGATGTTGGGCCAGATCAGGATAAGGGGCCACATGAGGCTGGGCTGGGGGCGGGGGGTGGGCCGTGTAAGAGGAGGGGGCCGAGTGAAGGAGGGGGGTGGGTGAGACGAAGTGGGCTGAGGGGGGGGGTAAAGTGAGCGCTGTACCGCTCACGGCAGGTAAGGGCATAGTGGCCCTTACGACGGCAGATCTAACAAAATGGCAGACGCTGCCGTCCACGGCCGCCGCCGCCACCGCCGCCGGAGACGGGAAAAGGAGAGGGGTTTGGGAGAAGGGGAGGCAGGGAACCCGGTGATGGGTCGCGTGTGGGCCCACTCGCCGCCGAAGGTGTCCGATGGGAGAAGGCAGAAGGGACCCCTGGATGAGCCGCAAAAGCCGCAGGAGGTGGAGCAGTGGGGAGATCACGGCTGTTAATGTCGACGGAGGCCTCATGGGAGAGCAGAAGGCCGTTGAGGTCCTCCCGAGAGAGCGGCGCCACCCGTGAGCTGACCGAGATCGCGACCGCTAGGGCGCGATAATCGGGTCCCAATCCGCGGAATACGTGAGTATGATACTCACTATCATGAAGCGGCTCGCCAATCAGGGCCAGTTGATCGGAGATTTGCGTGACCTCTTGGAGAAAATCAGCCACAGAGCGATCTCCACGGCGGAGATTTTGTAGATCTAGGCGCAGAGCGGCGGCGCGTGCGGTGGATTGCTGGGCGAACGTGGTGGCCAGATGGTTCCAGATGGCCGCCGACGTCCGGAAGGTGGTAAGTTGCGCCACTATAGGGGCGGTGGAGGTGGTGAGGATCCACCCCATCGCCGTCCGGTCGCGGATGCGCCAGTTTGCGTGGGCCGGGTTGGGCATGCGGGTTGGGCCGACTGCAGAGGAAGTGTAGGCCAAGGTCGGGTCGGAGGGGGAGAGAAGGTGGGTGGGGGGTTCGGGTTCGGAGCCTTCGACGATGGGTAGCAGCTGGGCGGCGTCGAGGAACGGCTCCAACATGGTGCGCCAAATGATGTAGTTGGTACCATTTAGACGTTCAGGAAGAGAGGGAGAGGAGAGGAGGGTCGGGGTGGCAGAGGGGGCCGCAGGAGGAGCGACCGGGTCAGTGATCCGGTTGGAAGAAGCGGATCCGGTTGAAGAGGAGGTAGACATGGGTTGGGTTGGGCGAGAGGGAGATAAAAAGAAAGTCCAAAACGGGAAAATAGGAAAGGAGCAGGATCGGAAGGCTGTCGCCGATCTGAAGCTCGATACCAAGTTAGAAACGGCAGTAGAGAAGATGATGAACAGTGAAACCGAGATATTTCCAAAACCCCACGTATTTACAAAGGATACACGTATAAGTAAATAAAACAAATGAATAAAATAATGTACTGTAACTCTAAGCTATACATGGTGACGTGATACTAGACTAGGTGCTTGAGTGTGACTGTGACTAGTCTGACACAAGGGACGGTCTAACAGTAATATTGAATACATATCAACTGATACATTTTCTAATATTGAACACGAGGGAAACAGCCCCAATATGGTATATATAATGGGTGCTTGCATATGATCATTGTATGTTTCTCACGTATCTAACTTGTGTATAACAATTAGGATGGAAGTAACCTATTTTTCACCACTTAACAAACAATAATGGATGCATGAACCTGAAAATTGGTAGCACGGTTAGATGTGACTGCGACTAATTTGTACCAGTTAATTTATAGCACTTAACAAACAATAAAGGATGCATGAACCTGAAAATTGGTAGCATGGTTAGATGTGACTGCAACTAATTTGTACCAGTACATTTATAGCCCGTTCGATGAACGCAGCTCATTTCACCAGCAAATTTGTAGCCATTCAATGACCGTCACAACGTTTGGTATAAAACTGTGCAATGGGTCTAGGCTAGCTTTAACGATGACTTTTAAAACATTTGGTTGATTGATGGGTGACAGTTGATTGATGAGTTTCGGTGGTAAATATGCACCTTTTAAATCTCGTGCTCAGGGTTTGTTAATTAATCCAGACCTGAATTTATTTCCTTAAATACGTGCTTTGCAAGTTTGTGGGGATAATAGACTTAAAGATTTACGCATCACATCCTCCAAATGTCATGGAAGTTTTCATTAGTATAACATACATTTTTAAGAGCTTTTTCCTTTTACATAAAAAAATTTATAAATTTTGGGATTATCATTGTATTGCTTTTTTTTTTTTGTTGTGATTTTTTTTTTGTGTAAATTAAATTTACTCTTGACATGGATCGAATATATAATATCTCAAATTATTTATGAGATTTATCAAAAATATAAGAACATGCCAACATAGTTAAATAGATATAGATACGAAGGACATAAATTTTATCGACATTTTCTGAAAAATTCTGCAAAAGCTGAAATTCTGTTTAACTTTACAAGATTATGAAAACGAAAATGGGATTTAAATATTACCTTTTTTGTACATGACCCACTAAATCCAGTAGGATGAAATACTTTTTTTATATCCCATAAAAATCGCAATTAGCCTTTAAAAGTAGTGAAAAAGGAAAATAATCACCATTCTCAATCGAACATCCTCGACTAAAGTTTCAAAAACTATTTAAGAAGTTGGGACACTCATGATTGAATTTTAAGCTGTTTATTGAGTGACAAGATTATTTTGAAAAGAGGGATTATCAAAATTTATAAGGGTAAACCGTAAATACTTTTCTCTCTGATACAAGACTTTGTTATATATTACTTTTTTTGAGTTTGAACTTATCAATGCGCTTCAGAACCTTTTAATTCTAGCGGTTAACAGTTTGATCTCTAAGAGAGATTTTCTCTACCTGCGAAAGGGAGAGATTTAAAATCTGAATATGTGGAACAAAGGGCAATGAGACAACCTATTTCTTTTTTGTCCGGTCAATATCATTTGCGTAGTCGCCTTGAGTAGAAAACATGGCAACGAACAGGTCGAGGTGACGTTCGCAGTTTGTGCGATCCACAAAGTTCCCCAGAACGGAGGGAACCGAAGGATATTTTCTTCTTGTTGCGCCGACCTCGTGTATCACCCTCTGTCTCGCTTTTCCAAGTGTTCCCAAGAGTTCTTCATTTCTCACATCGCCATCATAGAATTTTCCAACACAAAAAAGAAAATGGATTTGTGAAACGGCAAAGACGAATACGAAGGCTAAGACAATGCTTTAAAAAATGCAGTAAGAGATCATATCAAAAGGTTTATTGTCTTAACTCAAAAGTTGATCTAAAAAGTTGTGAAACTCACTATTTTATAAGTAGAATTTTTAATAACTTTCTTAATAATCTAATATTTATTACTTACATCTTAACATGTCTCTTTCTTATAATAATCAAATTATTAAACTATTATAATATCACATTACATGGACAATACTTAGACTTAGCTAATGAAAGATCATAAGGGTATTATGAAAGATCTTGACTTTGATACTATATAAAAAGACTTATTATCTAACCTAAAAATTAATTCAAGAGGTTGTAGAATCTATTATTTTATTTACAAAATTTTTAATAACTTTGTTTAGTACTATGAGACTTATTGTCTATATTTTAACAAACAAAGACAATTTTAGCCCCTATGAAACCTCCACTAACTGGGAAAAAGTGAAGAGCACTCGAAGTAAAAGTATACAAACTCAATGATATTCAGAGAAGGATTCAACAAAAGGTCTTCTCTTGTGTAATGACAATAATATTTGTGAATTGCTTAAGGGAAAAGAACTAATTTGTAGTGGCAAATTCACATAGTTACAAAAGTGACTTGAAGAAGAACTAATTTATAATGGGAAATTCATGTAGTTACAGAAGTGACTTGAAGAAGATACTAGCTCTAAATCCAGTAACCTTAAAATTTCTGCTTATTTCATGACCTCTCTCAAGATCTTATAGATAGCTTTTTTTAATTATAAGATCATGGTTTTGCCTAAAATTTGAGTAGTTAGAAAATAGTTCTCTTATTATGCTAAAGTTGATGTGGATGCATTCAAGCCCAACTATTACTCATTCCTACATCATAGAGTTTAAAAAAGGTACTTTACAAAATATCCATAGATGGAAAATGATATTTTAAGTTATTGTCCATTTGATACAAGAATATCTTTAGTTCTTGAGTTTCTAATAACCACATTATCATATGTTTTAGTTTTTATTGTCACACTAAATTAAAAGGTTGATCTAGATTATTAATTCTATGGGGATATTAATATCTCTTGTCATAATTATGAATATCATATTAAGAATAACTATTGCTTATTAGTAAATAAAGTAATTAGCACTTTATATTTGGGTTCACTATTTTCTCAAAATCAATAGTTGCTTTAATTTGGTAAATACAATCAGTATATTTGAATACCAATAATTTATATAATATAATGAATTTGAGGAATGATTCAATTCAATGTATTCCCAAGTAGTGCAACTTATTAATTAAGTTCCTTTACTTCAAGGATTGTGAATAATAGCCAAAATATTTTACATTCTTTCCAATAAAATCCTAATTTTATCATCAATGTTCAAATTTACATGTTATAAGGAAATCATGCTTTAGATTTTTTGGTCTTAGCAAAATATATTTGCATATAATTAGAAGTCTCAATTTAATAATCAATACACAGTCTAATCTATTCTATTCTATTATAATCTAATATAATAAGGTGTCAATTTTGTTATTGAGTATGCCAAAATTTGTAATTTACAGCATCCATCTGCCATTTAAAGTCAAGCACTTAAATCCTCTAGAACATAGATTGAAAACTTTAACTCATCTAATGAATTGTAATTTTTAAATTTACGTTGTTTAAATTAGTTGTTGATAACTAATCCTAACATGAAATATAAATACAACTTTATCTCATCAAATGCATTGTCCAAATTATTAGGAGAATGTTTTTTCCCCCTCAAATTGAAGATAATTTTTCACAAATTTACTAATGAAAGTGATATTGTAGGAGTTCTTATGGTTCAATACTCTATCAAAACACTCATAAGTTAAAAGTTCACCAAGTTATCTAAAGAGTATGCAAGCTTGTCAAATTATTCTCTTTTTTAGATTTTTTAAATGTAAGCAATAACATTTAGGCTAATAGGTACATCAGATACAACAAGAATTTGACATGCGTATAAGTTTTCCACCTTGTATAACTTATGCTAGTGATCATATACCCATTTATTCGGAGAGTAAGAATAGCTTAGTTACTTAACTTGTCCTATGAAGATAGCTCGATCTCTCTAACCTATCATTTCATGCAATAAGGGCACTTTTAATAGTCTTTAAGTGGTTCGATCATTCATGATAGTCAGGTTATTTTCCAATTATGTTTTTTTCTCTTTTCTTGTTCCTAATTATATGTATAATATTTACAATTATACAATGACGCTGACTTAGACTTCTACACATTTGTTAATATTTAAATAGATATGATCTTTTACTTATCATATTAGGTAAGTTTAAGAAGTAATCCAATTTGCTTTACATTTCAATGAGTAATTTGAAAAATAAAAATCAAACTAGATTAGCTACTACAATATTTTTCTCTTTTAATAAAATAATATCTGACAAATTAACATGATTGAAATGGTTTCTTTTTGTTTATCTATAATAAAGATATCTTCTTAATGTTACAATACGATATTTCCTTTTTTTATTATATGTTGATAACTATAGCAAATACCATATTCAAAATTTCTATTCTTCCAAAATTCTTAAAAAATTATTGGAGCATAAGTAGAGAGAGATATTCTATCATTTACAAACAGTAACGTGGTTGATGTGAACACAGTACATTGTTTTCTTACTCAAAAAAGTGTAAGATATTCATAGTTGCAATGCACTTTCATTTGGAGGTAGTCAGAGTTCTTATTTAAGTTTATTACGCCAAGCCTGATTCTATTAAATCGAAGTGTCAGGGTAGTGCCCCTATCACTTGAAGAAGCGTAAACATCAGGCCCATATAAGCAATATGCATAACATTCAGACCACCTTTTTCTTCCACGCCCCTCACGTGGATTCACGCAGTCGTAAAGCCTTTATAAGTAGAAGCCTTCTCCTCATCAACTGCTAAGAACCTAAGCCTCTCTCTTCCTCCCTCCCTTCTTTTCTCCTCATGGCTTCCTTTTCGACCTCAACTCCTCAACCCAAGCCACAACAAGAAATCTACACCGAGTTAGAAATGGAAGCCACCAACCATGTTCCAAACCAAAGACGAGCAGATACTCTCAACGTGACAATGCCTCGGACTCAGCCGGAGAACGGTGTCTTCTTGACATGGCACGATGTACATGTGACTGTTCCCGACCGAAAAAATGGCACAAAATCGATCCTCAGGGGTCTAACTGGTTATGCGATGCCCGGGGAGCTTCTGGCCATAATGGGTCCTTCCGGCTGTGGCAAGTCCACACTTCTTGATACATTAGCGGGTAATAATACATTCTCTTCTGTTCGATTGCCAATATGACTGACTAAAGTAGAGGGAGGCATCTCACCTGAAAGAATAACTTGAATGAATTGATAATAATCAAATGTATTACTTCTTTAATATATTAAGGTTCTATATAATCATATAAATTTTTTTTCTATAATTATTAATATTGTGTTAGAACTCAATTTTGAGTATAATATCATTTTGCTTGTAAAAAGAATTTTATCGGAAGTTTTTTTGTAAGGGACAAAGTAAGTATCATATTAAAATATAAGAATTTGGAAGAATAGTTTATAAAGAAGTACATTTATTCACTTAATGCTTTAAGAATTTAAGTTAAATATGACAATTTTCCATAATTTCTAATGAGTTCTTCTTATTTATTAGCGTAATTGTGTATTGAATGATATAAAAGATTGGTTGCAAAGACTTTTATCTTCAATAGACTAGCTTTTTTTTTCCATCTACTCTAAACAAAAAGTTATTCCCATGTCAATAAGCCCCCAGTAGTCCAATGGTTGGCTACTAACTGTCTAGTACCTACATTTGGGATTGAACATCCATAACTCTCCAAAATCCCTGATACTTGGAAAAAAAAAAGAAAGTTATTTCCCTTTTGCTAAACGGAACTAATTTCGTGACAGTCGTTACCATATAACTTATTGTTTATATTGCAGGGAGATTGGGTTCAAACGTTCGTCAAACGGGAGATATTCTGATCAATGGTCGTAAGCAAGCCCTCGCCTATGGAACTTCGGTATGGGAAGAAGAAAAACAGCTAAAAACGCATTCTTGCCTCATAAAGTCAATAAAGTTTGTGCAAGGGTCTACCGCAATTTTTGTTTTTATCTTGTTTAATGTGGACAGACACATTTCAATTTGCATCAACTCGTGATACTTTTGGCTTTATGTCTTGAAGCTAGAAATAGAAAATATACGGTGGGAGAACCCCACCAGACTATAAGCAAGAATAAACCAAAAAAGAAAAAAGAAAAGAAAAACACCCAGTCCCATCAAAATACCCTTAAAGTAACCTTCCATTCTGCTATTTCAATCAAAAAATGTAAAAGATAAACATAGTAATAGAAGAAACCCTTTTCAACCCTTTTAGGAATATGAAAATACGGTATATAATCAATAAATGTTCACAGGATGTGATTTAAATATTTAATACTAATTGAATAGGAGTTCAACGAAGAACCGTACGCAGCGCTGTTGGGTCGAATTTATGTGTGACCCAAGATGATACTCTAATGCCAAAGGACTTTCCTCTTCTGATGAACTCAGGCTTATGTAACACAAGATGACACTTTGATGATGACTTTGACGGTGGGAGAGGCCGTGCACTACTCAGCTCAGCTCCAACTACCGGACTCCCTGTCGGCATCTGAGAAAAAGGAGAGAGCAGAAATGACGATAAGAGAGATGGGTCTGCAAGATGCCGTGGACACTAGAATTGGCGGGTGGGGCGTTAAAGGCATTAGCGGTGGGCAGAAGAGGAGAGTCAGCATTTGCATTGAGATCCTAACACGCCCCAAGCTCCTGTTTCTGGACGAGCCTACAAGTGGGCTTGATAGTGCAGCGTCGTACTATGTCATGAACAGAATCGCACGCTTGGGTCAGAGAGACGGGGTCGGCAGAACCATCATTGCCTCCATCCATCAGCCTAGCAGTGAAGTTTTTCAGCTCTTCAACAATCTCTGTCTCTTGTCTGCAGGCGAAACTGTGTATTTTGGTCCAGCTTCTGCTGCAACTGAGGTAAACCTAACGAACTTGTTTAGTATTTTTGGAGGATATTAGAGTTGAAAGACATTATAACCATTCTCCTAATTCAAATCACGCAGTTTTTTGCTTTATGCGGCTTCTCCTGCCCTACCCTTCAAAATCCATCGGATCACTTCCTGAAAACCATAAACAAGGACTTCGTAAAGGTAAGATTTCCCTCTCTCATTAATATTTTCTTCGAGATGATCACGTAAAGTGAGCTCATCTTTTTGATGATTATACATTTTGTTTTATTAGGATATCGAAGAAGGTGAAGGTAGAGGAATATCAACAGAGGAAGCAATTGAAACACTCATAAACTCGTATAGATTATCAGACATTCACCGACAAGTAGGAAAGGAAGTAGCCGAAATAGAGAAACAGGTAAGGAAGTAATCTGGTTGATGTTATAATTTTCTATTCACACAACATGCTATACAAGTAGGTGAATGATATTTTTCTCGTGTTTCAGGCCTATGGAGAATTGGAGACAAAGAGAAGTCGTGCAAGCTTCCTCGGTCAAAGTCTTGTTCTAACGAGAAGGTCTTTTGTGAACATGTATCGTGATCTGGGCTACTATTGGTTGCGTCTGGCAATCTATATCGCACTGGCTGTTGGCCTTGGTACAGTGTTTTACGATGTTGGCAATGGTCCTGGGTCGATTCAGGTAACAGAAACAGTTGTCTGAGGATCTAACTAGAACTGTACAAAGCCATGGTAAACGACGATGCAATTTAAACATTCTGGTTCTGATTGTTTCAGGCTAGAGGTTCACTAATCAGCTTCGTAGCTACGTTTCTAACATTCATGGCCATTGGAGGATTTCCTTCTTTTGTGGAGGACATGAAGGTATTGACAACTTCTTTTTTCCCTTGTGAGCTAAAATCATGAATAGAATATGATTTACTATGTCAGTTGCAAGTTCTCCTAAGGTTTTCTTGAACCTCATGCCAGATATTTGAACGAGAAAGATTAAATGGGCACTATGGTGCCGGAGCTTTTGTCATAAGCAACACAATCTCCGCCGTGCCATACCTGTTACTGGTTTCTGTCATTCCCGGAGCCTTGGCTTATTTCCTGCCCGGACTACGCCACGGATTACACTACTTTGCGTACTTTGCTCTGTCGGTTTTTGCTTGCATGATGCTGGTTGAGGGCCTGATGATGATTGTGGCAGCTATTGTACCCAATTACCTAATGGGAATAATAACTGGTGCTGGAATTCAAGGGCTGATGATGTTAGTCGGTGGATTCTTCAGATTGCCGAATGATCTTCCGAAGCCGGTGTGGAAATACCCACTCTATGAGATCTCTTTTCATAAGTATGCCTACCAAGGCATGTTCAAGAACGAGTTTGCAGAAGCATTATTGCCTAGTCACAAAGATGGACATTTCCAACTCCTCTCCGGAGATGAAATCCTGAGAAATACATGGCATGCTGAAATGGGTTACTCAAAGTGGGGAGATCTAGCGGTCCTGCTAGGGATGATTGCTTTTTATCGACTTCTGTTTCTGGTCATCAGCAAGACTACAGAGAAGGTCAAGCCTTTGATTAACGCTCTCATGACAAGTTCTTCCACACATGCTGCCCAGGTCATGGTGAATCCTTCCTCTACACCTTTGCATGGACATGGGCAGAACCTGTAGCACTGTTCCCTTTTGTGGTTGGTCATAATAAAAGAACAAGTATGTGAAATAAAGCTGCTTGTGTTAGAAAGACATGGGAGTAAGGGTTTGTTTGATAATCTTATGGGCTTCTCAAAGCTGCTTTTTTAAAGGTTTTGTAGATAAGTTGTAGTTTATCGCTATGCTAAGCAAAGACGATGTTTGGCTTGGACCGAGATGTAGAAACAATCTGCAATAAAATTGCATCGTTGGAAATAATGTCTTCTCTCTTCCTTGTCATTTTCCATTCACGAACGTTTTCTGTAAACCATCGAAAATATTGAAACTTGGAAACACAGATATCGTACTTTCTAGTTAAAGTCACCGAAATTTAAATTATAGATTGTATGATCAGCATGTCACGTAAAGATTAAACTGTAAGTAGTGCAAAATTTATTGATAGAAATGAACAACTTATTTTTTGAGTTCTCAATTTTTTTTTTCCTCTTATTATTAGTCTGGCCCAAGTTTCACCACTAGTACCTTATGAGCCAAACCACAAATAATCAATCAACTAAATGCTAAACTGCAAACGGTAAATTAACTAAATCACTTAGTTAGATCGGAAACGGCAATTGCCAATCAATTTCAAACCCTTTACACTCTCAAATATATGCAAAAGAAATCAAAAAAACAAACGCAGTTTTCTTATGTCCACAATATCAAAGAACAATTTCCTTCACTATAATGCAAATAGGATAGAAGATCAATGCAAGAAGTAATTACACTCTCCTTTCTACCATCTGCTTCGTCCCTCACGAATCCACCTTGACTGATCTTTTCTTCCCATGGTCATATTGCTCATCCATAATGTTAAGTTACTTATTTACCATCATTTACACATAGTGAATTACTAAATTAATTTTATTAATTTTTACTCCAAGTTCCTAACACAATCCTTTGCGAACAAAGAGATTGAGTTTGAACATGTGTTTTATCTATCTTCCACGTACCTTTCCTGCGTCATTGGTATGTCAAAGTCCTTCCCGGGATAGAAAACTATGCAAGTTAACCTAAAGTAAAGGAGCACTATGGTCCTCTTGACCGGAGCCTTTCTTGCTAGACCACAAGGCACGGAAGAAGTATAATTCTACCATCCTCTCATGGGGAAATCACTTTTCAAGGACATGACTTACTCAGCAGCGACGATGGAGGTGTAGAGCGACCTTGAGCGAAAAAATCGCAAAACCTTGCCTACTTGGTTCAGTACTCTCAATCACGAAATTTCGACCACCATTCAAGGTAAAGAAGATGCGGTAGAAAACTGTATAACACCAATCGTTGGACAGTCTTCGAATCAATAAAGATTGTGACAAAGGACAGAGAAGTGCGAACACGGTTGATTGAGATTAACTCTTTCATGAATAGAAGTTTGAAAAAATTCATTTACAAATTCGAACAAACATAGAGGAATTTCTTCACAAAGCAACAAAGATTATGTTACGTGAACGTTCTTGGATCGATTTACCGGAGGGGTAATTGGCAGATCATCCCAAGACCAAGGTGGTCCCTCTCATGAAAGACAACAAGAACTAAAACAAGAGTTTTGCTAT
Organism: Casuarina cunninghamiana; assembly: GCA_028551485.1. Classification (NCBI taxonomy): domain Eukaryota; kingdom Viridiplantae; phylum Streptophyta; class Magnoliopsida; order Fagales; family Casuarinaceae; genus Casuarina; species Casuarina cunninghamiana. The sequence continues at coordinate 11,785,230 of CM052371.1, forward strand.
CATTCGTTAAGAGGAAAATACAACGGGTTTTTCATATCCCTTCCTTCTACTGCTCACTTCTCTTTTAAAACCCCTTGCCCATTTTACATCTAAACACGGCAAGCCGCTAGGTGCAGGATTTCAGGAGACCATGCTGGAGACAAGGTCAAGGCCTCAAAACACGTTACAACCTACACCACTTACTCCTTAATTAAACGCAAACACTTTCCGTAAACCCCCATCCCCTCATCCATGCCACGTGTCATGCTTCTTTAGATTATGTCAAGGTTGACTCACCCCCTATTTGTTGGGGGAATTTAACAAGGTGTATTATCCATATAGAATTGAGCACATGATCATAAGAATGCATATACCTAAACATAGCAAATCTAAGAGGTTCAAACTAACATAATATCTCATTATTAGATTTTTTTTTCTTATTGGTGTTATATACCACCAAAGAAAATATATTGTTAAGTTACAATATCCTCATTTAAGCTCAAAAATTATATTTGGGAGATTCCAAAGTTCTTACAAAAACTTATTACAATTCATAGGCTTTACTTTCCTAATTGATGAAATCTTACATCTTACCATTTTCTTGATTTTAGTAATAATGGTTGACTTGACTAAATTTTTATCATTGAATATTCTTCTATTCATTTCTCTCCAAATGTGGTACAAACCAGTTTTGAATAATACATTGAGCAAGGACACTACAAAACTTTTATATTTAACAACCTTGATCATCCAACATAGTTCTACTCTCCATTATTCAATTCTTTGAGATAATCCATTCATATCTAGTAAAACTCTCCAAATGTAATTTTTGAACCTACAATTAAAGAATAAATATTCTTGTGATTTTTCTTGTTGTCAAAGGTTACACTATAGGTCTATTGAGTTGTTCCATATTGCCACTTAATTTGCTATGGTTAACTTATCTTTCAAAATGATCCAATAACTAAAATTATACTTTGGTACTTCTCTTTTCCATACTAGTCCTTGCTTATTGAGTTTCTTTTCTACTCTATGTTAGTGCTGCATAGTTTTTGGCAATATTATACTTTGATATGGCCACTAGTCATTAGAATTCACTTTTAACTTGTAAAATATTCCTCCAACTCCAAGCTAGTGATTCTTTTATCTCTATTTCTAAAACATTTCTTCTCTAATAATTTTCTGATATCATCCATCTCTCCTATAAGGAGTTAGATTTATTATGCATTAGAGACCATAATAGTTTCCCAATGACCCCCTTATTTCAAGTGTGAATGTTTATTAATTCCATTCCCCCCAAAACAATTTAGGATAACCAATTTTCTTCCATGCCACTTTTTCTACACATTGCCTAGTGGATTTTTCTACCCATATGAAGAGTCTAATCCTTTTTTCAATTTCATATAGTATCTATTTGGATAGTAAAAAAATTTACAATCAATACATTTGCAAAGAGAATAGAACACTTTTTGTTAGTTGTAATCTCCCTATAGCTAATATGTTTAGACTCACATCCTTCAATTCTCCTTAGTATTTTATTTGTTAGAACTACAAAATCTAGATTGGGGAGTATTTTGGTAATTAATGGAACTCCCTAGTATTTGAAAGAAAGTTGACTTTCTTGGATAGGAACATGACCAAGTATTAGAGCCTTCTTCCATTTAGACAAGCTTGAGGAGAAAATTTGACATTTTTGTGGGTGCATCTTTAATCCTGTGATTTGTTCAAATTCTTGCATAACATCTAGCAAACACAATATAAATTCAATGTCTCTATGAAGAAACAAGAAAAGGTCATCAACAAAGCTTAGATGGGTGATCTTCTTTTAGAGCATTTCCTATGATATTTGAACCTCCAAGAAGATACTTTATTATGTAACAATTTATTAAGGATCTTTCCATCACAATGACAAAAAGAAGAGATGAGAAGGGATCTCCCTATCTAAGACCTTTAGCCCCTTAAAAAGCTTATATAAGAGTTATTTATATTTACAGAGTATCCAATAGTGGTAATGCAACTCTCAATCCAATATTTGAATTTGTTTAGAAACTTAAAAACTTTTAATGTATTTAAGATTGCATTTCAATCTGCCATATCATACGCTTTAATAATATCAACCTAAATAGCCATCCATGTGTGTCCTTGTGATAATTGTGCATTAGCCTTTGGCACAACAATATGTTTTCTTTAATATTTCTATTTGGAACAAAAGTTTCCTAGCAAGGATGTACGTAATGGGGCAAAAATTTGCTTAATCTTTTTGTCACTATCTTGGATATGATCTTATATAATTCATTGCAACAAGAAATAGGTCTAAGATCTTTCATGTTAGTAGAATTTACTTTTTTGGGGATAATGGAAATTATAATGGAATTTATACTTTGAAGTAGTTGTCCCTTCTAGAAGAAAGTTAAAATTGCTTCCTCTACCTCACTCTTTATTACACTATAAGCTTTCTTAAAAAATAAATTATTGTATCCATCAAGACCCAAAGCTTTGTAATCACCTATTGTGTTAAGGGATTTTTATATATCTTTCCCTTAAACATTTACTATAAGACTTCTCTTTACTTCCTTTAAAGTTCTAATTGGGAATAGCTCTCTTAATTTCCTTTCTAATAGCTCTAATAGTTGTAGTTGATTTGCCTTCCCTAGCATGTTTTGAAAGTAGCCTAATGATCTTTCGTGAGTTACCTATCATTTGTTTCTATCCTAACAATGTGGTTTTGTGCTTTCCTCTATATCATACTTATGAAAAAAAAAAATATTGTTGTTATCTCCCTCTTGTAGCTAGCTATTCCATGATTTTTGCTTGAGAAGAATTTCCTCATGTTTTCTATGTATTATTGACTTTTCTAATCATTATTTTTCTTTATTATGTAGTTAGGTACCTAAAGGGTCATCAAAGAGCTGTTGTTGTGTTATTTGCAAATGCTTCCTTATTGTCTCTTATTTCTTGGTAAATCTTCAAATTCTTATTTATTAATCTTCCTTAGTTTTTTTTTTTTTCCCAATTCCTTCAACTTGCTCACTATTCTATACATTGTTGTGCCTTTTACTCTTTGTTGTCAAACATTTTGTACTACTGTCATAAAGTTTGGGCTTGATTGCCAAAAGTTGAAAACTCTAAAAGCTTTTTTCTATCTTGGTTTGGTATTGCCAACTTTGATAATGCAAGGACTATGGTTTGATAAGGTAGGAGTACTAAATTTCATAGAGAAATTCACACGCCTTTGCATTCACTTAGTTTTTATCAAGCATCTATTTAATTTATTGCCTTCAAATCTTGCTCATTTTCCTTTGTTCATCCATGATAGAAGAGGACCTTTAAAATTTTGGTTCTATAAGCTTTGCATCACTTATGAACTTGTTAAAGTCTTCTATTCTTTCTATCCATCTACCAACCACATTGACCCTTTCATTTAGGTTCTTTGCTATATTGAAGTCTCCTGTAAGTAGCCATGGATTATCCTCCCCATAAGTGTTATAACATTGTGTGAGGTTCCTTTGTAGATTATTTCTTTCATTAGCTATATTTGCTACATAAATTGTAGATAAGTATCATATTTCTTGCCCCTTTTCAACTCTACAATTCACTACATGTTTAAAGCTATTAGTCATTATAATATTGAATTACAGCTTCTTTCATACAATCCAAATCCTTCCATTTTCATTACAATCCAATCTCTTTTCCATTGAGGGAAAATAGATTCTATCACCCATTGTGTTTTTATCTTCTTTTATTTGTGTTCTAATATGATGACAATATTAGCTTTTGCATTCTTGATAACATTCTATATCTTCTTTTATTGGGGCTTTTATTCATGCCACTTAGATTTCATCATAACATGATAATTTATCTAGAGGTCTAGTATTTTCTCCTTTAAACCTTACATTATGATTGTAGCCTTGTCTATTTAAATCTTAAGGATTATTTATCAATATATTAAACCTTTTATTAGTGCTATCCTCCTTACCTATACTTCTCTTTGGACTTCTTATATTTCCCTAGCCATTTAAATGTGCTCTATTACTTTTATCTATGCTGGTCTTTAGGCTTTGTGACCTAGTTTGCTTTTTAAGGAAGATTCAACTCCATGCTATTTAGAACTTGTAATTTGTACATTACCATGATTTTCATGTCCCTGCTTCCTCATGTCCCTAGTTCTCATGTCCTTAAACTTCATGGCATTTATCTACATGTCCTTGATCACCATATCTTTGATCATTGTTCTTCTGTTGACTTAATGGGGCCTTTAACACTAAGTTCCATATGTCCTTTCTTTTTAGAGTACATTTCTTATGTCCAAAATAATCATAGTTTTTCTAAATATCAGGCAACTAACAATACTCCACTTCTCTTTCAAAGATGACATCATTCCCCATGTCAATTTCAAAAGAAATTAAAAAATAATATCTTGTATCTATTTCAATGCACACCTTTGCATACAATATCCTCTACTTTAGTAAAATCACAAAGATTTAGAGTGCTCCTTGGGTGAAATCTCAACCCATAATCAATGTTACTGGAGATAATAGAGAAACTTCTTGAGATTGTGAAAATCTTAGTTTGTAGGTTGGTGTATTGCTTGACATTGCTTATTTATAGGAAAGGTCAAGTCTAGTTGGGAAAAAGTGAGATATTGCAAGGCTCCAACTAAGCTTCTAATGGTAGATGCTTTCAAGGCTTGGGAGTCATTATTTGCCAGAGGTGGCCACTTGTGGGCTATAGGTGTAGTAATGACTTTGCACCCCATCATACCAATGCAATTTAGTAAATCACAAGCATACAACCATTAGGAGAGAATAGGGCTCTCATCCATGTATTTAACTTCAACCCCAAGGAAGTAATATAGTTTGCCTAGATGTTTCATAGGAAATTCTCAGCTAAGAGAGTTGACAAATCAAACAATGAATTTTTTGCAATTTCCTATGATAATAAAATCATCCATATATAGAAGCAACCAAATTGTAACTTTCCCATAGACATAAGCAAAGAGTAAAGAATCAAAATTTGGAAAAATAAATCCAACATTAAGAAGGAATGAATTAAATCTATCAAACCATTCTTTTGGGGCTTGTTTAAGCCTATATAGGGCTTTGTGAAGATGGAAAACGTGGTTTGGCCTTAAAAGGGTCTTCATAGTTAGGTGGTAGTTCCATATAAACAAATTTTTTAAATGGAACATGCATAAATACATTGTTGATGTCAAATTGCAACAAACTCTAAGCAAGAGCAAGTGTAACCAAAAGCCTACTTTTATAGCTTGTTGAAATCCTTTTGCTACTAACGTTGCCTTTAATTGATTATAAGTTCTATATGGAGCAAGTTTGGGGTGAAACAACCATTTTTGTGTTTGGATGAGGGATTTCACCTATGTAAGCCATGGTAAGTAGTTGTTTTCAATCCATTGGATAGTGACAAAGTTTTGGACATTAACATGGTTGGGAATGGAAAGGTTGGCTTTCTAGACATGGTTTATAAGTTTGACAGATATGGATGGTTTGAAAGTGAAAATGGATAAGGAGTAGGAGTAATAAAGAAAAATACTAAATAAAGAGTCACCTGCACATGGTGGTCTCTAATACCATAATAAAAGGAGAGAGATAAATTTAAAGAAAGATGAATCCTTATGTATTTGTATTGTAGAGGACCTAATTTATAGTAAGTCTTACCATTCTATTTATACATAAATTAGAGGGGGGGGGGGGGGGGGGGAAAGAGATAGAGCACTAGAATAGGCATAAAATGGGTTTAACGAGAGAGAGAAAGAGAAAGAGAGAGAGAGAGACAGAGAGAAATCTTGTGTTAAGAGTTGTGAGCCTCAGCTAATAATGGTAGCCAAGCCTTGATCATGATTGTTTTAAAGCGAAAATGTTGTAGATGTTAAGTTTTCTTGTCAAGTTGTTCATGTAGACTAATGGCGTTACAAGTTAGAGGTTAGCTATTTTGTTTTAGGGTGATGACCTATTTTCTTCATGCTTTACTAAGGTAAAGCTGTCTATGCCAAAGATTTGCTTTTCCATTTACGTGGGTATTGCTTTTGACTTTCCCACATCCCACATGGCCTTGCTTTGTTTTTCAATACCAATTTTGCCACTTTTGTTGTTGGCAAATGCTATAAGCTCAAACATGATCCAAGACACATCTCTTTTATATATGACCTTATGGCATTTCCCATGAAAGTGTCCCAAAAATCATTGGGATTAAATTGCAGTCCTTAAGTAGAAAATTTTATTTGTTATAGAAAATGACCCCCTTTTTTACTTCCTAGGGCCTTTCCACCTTCCCTTGAATGATGGATTATGAAAGCTCTTGCATTTGGTTTTACGAGTTTACCTCCTCCTTAATAGCCCCCAACTAATGTGAGATATGAGCTAGATGGCTCCCTAGGCAGCTAATATCTCTTTATGGCCCTTGCTCTATGCTTCTTTCTATCTTCAATTTTTGTTTTAGCTTTCTGGGACAATGTGTTAGCCACCTGATTTTGCTCCCCTAGTTGATATTCAATTTAAAGATTGAAATCCGTTATTTTATCAATCAACATTGTTGAGTTGGGATTATGATCTTTTGTATGTGGAGAAACTTGAGGTTATGATCGTTTGTCTTTATGGTGAATTTTTACCCCAAGATGTAGTGCTTCCAAGTTTGATTGGTGAGCACTAGAGTAAAGAGCTATTTTTCGTGTGTGGAGAGTGCTAAGTTCCTTTCATGCAGTACTGCACTGAGATACAACTGCACCACTGCCAACACTAGAGACATCACACTCAATGATAAACTATTGTATAAAGTTTGATAATGTTAAGCATGGAGCTTTAGTCATGGCATGTTTAAATTTGGTGAAAGCATGCTTAACATCAAGACTCCATTTGAATGTTTCTTACTTTAGAAGGCTCGTAGGGATCTACCAAGGTTGTCATAGCCTTTCACAAACCAGCCATAGTACCCAATTAAATTGGGGAGCCCTTCCAATTCTTTGAGTGTAATTGCCTTTGGCCAATCAAGCATGGTGCTTACCTTTTCATAAGCCATATATAACCAGTTTTGACCTATGACCTACTGGAGAAATTGATGCTAACTTGGCCAAAAGAGCATTTCTCTCATTTGGCATAAAAAAAGAGTATTTTTTAAGGACAAAAAGAGCTTCATGGACGTGAAACAGGTGTTGCAACTAATCATTGCTAAAGATGAGCACATCATTGAAGCAAACAATCATAGTCTTCCTTAATTGCTTATTGAACCTTGTTCATGGGACTTTAGACATCAATAGGGCATGTGAAAGGCTGAATGACATTACAAGAAACTCGTAACAATTGTATGGCCTTCAAAAAGAGGGTTTTCCCATGTCCTCATCCTTCATGTGAATCCAATAGTACCTACATAGAGATTCATTTTGGAAAATATCTTAGCTTCCCTTAGCTCATCAAGTCATTGATAGTGGGGAGCAAGAAGTGATCCTTCACTGCACACTCATTCAACACTTTGTAGTCGACAAAGAGCCTCCATGAGCCGTTAACTTTCTTTATCACAAATATTAGTCTTGAGAATAGGCTTTGGCTTGGTTGCAAAAATCCATCATTGAGCAATTTCTGGACTATTTGCTTAATTTCTGCCTTCTAGAAGTGCAGATAACAATATTGTGGAATTAAGACACCCACTGAGTTCCTTCAAACAAAGAAATGGAATGCATTGCCTCCTCTGTGGTAAGCATTTTGGCTTTTGAAAAACAACATCAAACGAGCTTAAGATTTCTTCTAGCCTCATTTTGTTTGCATTTGTACACTATCAGTCACTTCTCCCTCGCACGTGATGGCTGGTGACCCCATTGGTATTGGGCCCGTCATGTTTGAAGCCCACTATTTTGTGCAACAATAGGCCCTTTTGGTTTCTCATCCACTATCATCCCAAGTTGTTGTCGCTCATTGTCCAATCCTCTAGCAACCAAATGCCAAAGAGCTCCACCTTTCTTCCATGGACATGAAAGGCCATATATAGTCGTGCAAAATCCCAACTGATTAGTCCTAGCGTGCACAACCCTTGAGCTCCCAACACCGCTTTTAAGCCTTTCAAGGGTAGTAAAAAGAAGTCTTAACTTTATAACTGTTTCTTGCTGGCTCATCTCCACCCTATGGCAGCAACCTTCGCTAATGAGTTTCTCCTTATTGGCCACCATCACTTCAAAACTGCTTTGCTACATCAGGCATAAACCCGATTCTTTTCACCAATCCTCGGTTAAGGAAGTTGTGCGGACTTCCATTTTGGTCCTTACCAACTGACCTCTGGTTCTCATTTTCTAAGGTGCCTCCGATCCATAGATAGTAGTAACTTAGATATTCAGCGTCTCCAAGCATTCCGGAAGTTCTTTGGGTTCCATTTGTTCCTTTCCCATGATTAAAAAGAGCAGTTTCAAGCAATGCTCCAACACGTACTTTTTGCCATAGTTGAAGCAAAGTTCACAGGCTTTTCTATCACGTCCAATGGATGAAAGCTTCTTCATGGGTAGCAGAGGTTGCAGGCTTTTCTATCAACGAGTCCAACGGGTGAAAGCTTCTTTATGGGTAACACTAGCTTTGTAGGGGAGTTAGTGGGTACTGAAAGCTTCTTAAGGGTTGCGGAAGGACTCCTCTTCATTTGGGTAGGCATTGCTCACCTGGCTTGTTCCCATGCTTCATGTAAATGAGAAATACCGATGGCGTAAAAGAGAAATACCAAAAACTTAGAAAACTTTGCTTGGTATTCATCTACCGAGACAATTTGTTGGTTTTTGATCAGGTCTCTAAAGAAGTCTTGGAAGCTTGGCCAATATCGCAAACAGACGTTGACCATTAATTACTTCCAAGTAGCCACCCCATCCTTGGCTTGATCTTTTAGGAGTTGGTACCAGAAATGAACGTCGTCTTCGAGGTGCCAAGACAAAATTGGCACACTTTCCTCTTTTGGCGTCCCGTGGTAGTTAAAGAAGTGCGTGGCTCTTGCCACCCATCCCATTGAATCCTCCAAATTGTCATATCGGGGAACTCTAGCTTTATGGTTCCCATTCTTACGTGGTTTGCGGTTGCTCCATGATTGGTTGTTTAGGACTGCCCTCCAGCCAAGGGTGGGTTTGACGATTCCCCATTCTCAAGCTTAGGCTTGAAGTTTATGGCCTCCATTTGAAAATGGACATTGGCAGAGTGCTTTTGCATGATACTCATCATCTCGCTAATCTACATAAGAAATTCTGCCTTCAGTTCTATGGCCAAAGTGCCAAGATCCTGACTAGCCATTTCCGGCTTGGTCTTTGGTACCTTTGTTAGGTGCACGTTTTTGGATTGGTTTCTAGATGGGTAACTCGTAGATTGTTAGAAGACCAAGACAGATTACAACTATAAAAACAAGAGATTTCTACATCTCGCAACTCTATGTCAAACGATAAACCCAAAATCTATTGAAAGAAACAAAAAGCAAAACGTAATTAAATGGTTAACAAATCATAAAACTTAGCTTCATGAAGCATTTGAGACCTTCAAAAATATGTATCTCCATCTTCAGTCGAAAATAACCTTTCTAAGTTCTTTGTTTCCACAGGAAAGAGGAATGATGGTCTTTGATTCTTTTTAGCCCTCTTCACTGTTCACCAAGCCTTGGGTGTCTCCCTCTTGTTTCTTCAAATGACTCTCATGTAGGTAGTCCACCTTAGCTTTTTTCTTAAATTGGGAAGGTTGATTTGGGCTTGTGATTGGATTACTTCAACACTTCTCCTCAGTGTAGTCAGCAACAATTCCGATTTACTCTTTGAAGTATTCATTTTATTGCCTTGGTAGACTCTTTCTAAAAATATCAACCTTTTGCTCCTCCGTCTTGCAACATCACACTATTTCGCCATTGTTAATTATCTCTCTAACAAAATGAAACCTGATAGCTATATAATGGGTTTTAGAATGATACATTGGGTTCTTTGCCATAGCTATAGTAAATTTGCCGTCATAATTAATTTGAACAATCCTCTTTGACTACATTCTCTTCAAACAATCTCTTAATTAATATTGTCATTTATTAGAGCTTTTATAAGAAATCTAAATACCCGAGGCCTTCTAGGGTTTGCTATCAAACTTGACATCACCACAAGGATTTTCCCATTAGAGAGTAAAAGGATTTCCATTAATCAACAGTAGAGACTTTAAATATTTCTTTCAGTCGACTGTTATGACATATCAGTCCCTTCTCAAAACTTCCCATTGGAGAATCGTAGCTCAGAGAGAAAGAGGGACATAAGCTATGCAAAGAAGAGAGTGAGGCTAGGGCTTCGTGGTTTCAGTCGAGTATCTAAAATAGGCAACCTCTTAATTAGTTGAACGGTGCCGTTTCTAAGTGTCAGGCTTGGACCTAATGACTCTTCTTCAGCCATCACTTAATTAGGCCAAGTCTTGATCAGCTTGAATCATGCGGGCTTTAAGTGCACTTGAGACCTTAAGTGACTTGCTCCATGCGGGTCATAAAATAGCTTCAAGTGGCTTACTTCCTACAGGCCTTAAAGCATGTTTCCTGCAAGCTTCGAGTAAGCTTTAAGTGCTCAGCAAATGTAATAAACCCAGCATCATTTTTCTTAAGAAAAATGCTATGCAACCATTTCTTCATTAATTAAAATATCCTTTTTGAGCATATATGAAGTTGCTTTATAAAGGAATGTAAGAACCCAATTACTTTATAATATCATTTATAGATATTATAATTTGCACACCTTTTACTTCCTTGACGTTCGATATTGCATGTAAACATATGAAAAACATTTATACATATAATATATGCAACCAAAAAGTTGTCACAACAAAGCATACGTTTTTCCAACAAATGAGTCACTTGGAAATTTGATTCTAAAAGTGATGAAGCTATTTTTCTTGGTTACTTTCATACTGGTAAGGCATATAGAGTATTTAACAAGAGAACTTTAGTAGTAGAAAAGTCAATACAATGTTAAATTTAAAGATGACTGCACTGCCCATCTAGAAAATAAAATTAATCTAAGTTCAAATAAACAAGGAAACAAAAAAAAGAATGGAGCTAAAGTTGAGGGAGAGTCTAAAACAAAAGACTTCTATTTTCCTAGAGTTAGAGTAGTAGCATATATTAGGTGATCTCACAAACAGAATTAGTAAATGGTCATATTATCATAACACTTGTGAACATCAAGCTTTCTTGTCTTAAGTAGAGCCAAAGAAGACTAATGAAGCTCTTGAAGATGAAAGTTGGTTCCTTGCCATACAGGAAGAGTTGAATCAATTTGAGAAAAGTCAAGTCCGAAACTTGGTTCCTAGACCAAAAGACCATCTAGTTATTGGCACAAAATGGCTATTTAGAAATAAGTTAGATGAAAATGGAATCATCACTAGGAATAAAGCTAGATTAGTTGCACAATGGTATAGTCAAGAGGAAGGAATAGACTATGATGAAACTTTTGCACCAGTAGCTAGATTAGAAGCTATTAGGATGTTGTTGGCATTTACTTATTGTATGAACTTTACTCTTTTTCAAATGGATGTAAAGAGTATCTTCTTAAATGGTATTGTTAAAGAAGAAGTTTATGTTGAACAATAACCTAGATTTGAAGATCCAATATATCATGAACATGTCTTTAAGATTTCAAAAGCTTTGTATAGACTTAAACAAACCCCATGGGCTTAGTATGACAAGTTGAGTAATTTTCTGCTTAGTTTAAATTTGACAATACCTTATTTATTAAAACAAAATAAATGGATATTCTGATTGTCTAAATTTATGTTGATGATATTGTGTTTTGTGCTACTAATCTTGCTTAGTATAAAGAATTTGATGAATCTATGCAAAACGAATTTAAGATAAGCATGGTGGGTGAGCTGACTTAGTTCTTAGGCCTTCAAATAAAACAATCCAGTAAAGGCTTTTTTATAAGTCAAACCAAGTATGCAAATGAATTACTTAAAAAATACAAGATGTATGATTCCAAACCTATAAACACTCCCATGAGTAAATTTACTTCCTTATCACATGATGAAAAAAGGCTAGGTGTTTATTCAAAACTGTATAAAGGAATGATTAGTTCATTGCTTTATTTGACTGCATCTAGACCTAATATCATGTTTAGTGTGTTTATGTGCCAGATATTACTCTAATCCAAAATAATCACACTTTATAGCTGTTAAACAAATATTCAGATATTTAAAAGACACAGTCACATTAGGAATATGGAATCCTAAAGATACAACTCTTAATTTGCATGCTTTTAGTGATTCTGATTATGTCAGATGTAAGATAAATAGAAAAAGCACAAGTAATGCTTGTCAGTTCCTAGGAAACATGTTGATTTCTTGGTATTCTAAGAAATAGAATAGTGTAGAACTTTCCTCCACTGAGGCTGAATACATACTTATTACTAGTTGTTGTGCTTATATTTTATGGATGAAACAACAATTGGAAGATTATGGTATTTACTCCACTAAAGTTCCACTAAATGTGATAATACCAGTGCTATAAACTTAACAAAAAATCCTATATGACACTCTAAAACTAAGCATATAGAGATAAGACATCATTTTATTAAAGACAATGTACAGAAATGTGACATTGCTCTTGAATTTGTTCAAACTGACCAACAACTTGCTAATGTCTTTACCAAACCATTGAATAAAGAAAAATTGTATACTCTTTGGTGAAAGCTTGGCAAGTGCTTGTTTGAAAATATTTCTTAAACTCCATGTTTTAATTGGACTATACTTTTTGTTCTTGCACAACTTGTACATACGCTAGTTTTGAAAATTTATACTCTTTGGCGAAAGCTTGGCATGTGCTTGTTTGAAAATATTTCTTAAACTCCATGTTCTATTATTGGACTATACTTTCTATTCTTGCATAACTTGTACATGCATTAGTTTTGAGGGGGAGCACCATGCCACTCCATCTACCTCACCAGGTCATGCACTCTACTACTCATCTCTTCTTCATCATCTCTATTTTTGTTATCATATGCTCTTTTTGATAATGACAAAAAAGGGGGGAGAGTATTGCTGCACATGTTTATTCCATTTCTGACTCTTAAGTGCAAAAAGTGGAATGACTCTCTATCACCCTAAAAATATGTTGAGAATATGTTTCAAAAGGTGTTATTGCTGAATGATGAATGTTATGATTATACTATTGAATGGTATATTGTTGTTGGTTGTTGGGAAATAGATTGAAACCAATTGCTATTATTGCAAATGATAATTCTATGCAACATTCTTATAGCAAGATGTATAACCTTATGCAAATTTTTTTTTTGTTGGTTGTCATGAAAAACATTTGATATAATACACTTTGCTCATTTTTTCGATAACATGTGCTATTGCATGTGTTTGGTAAATTTTTAAATATAAGTGAACATGTTGAACAAGTAATATAATGATAAGAAAAGTATCATCCCATAGAGATTAGTGAATACTAGATTAGTTAAGTACTAACAGTAAACTAATTATAAAATTTATATAGCAAATCAAAAGAAGGTTAACATTGAATTAAATTAAAGCTTTTCAAACAAAATATCATGACTAAATGAAATTAATTTTGAGCAAGGAACGATCAATATGAGAAATATGTTAGAGTATATAATTTCACCATAACTACTATATATGAATTTCCATAGTTTATACTTGCAATAATGATAATACCTATGTGATGGTGAAACTTTTTAATTTATTTACTATCCTATGTCTAGGTATAATAAACCTATTGTATTTATTAATTCACTATATTTTTATGTGAATTGAAATAAATAAAGTGCATTAGGATCTATGAACATTCCTAGTTTACAATAAATCTTTTGATCATCTTATTACCAAAAGCCACACAAACATGGTATATGTCTATCCATATTTAATTCATGGATATATATTATAAGAAGCAACTGCATATAATCTCCTTTCAGTCTCAAATATGCAAATCAAATCATTCAGGTAGTAGACAATCACTTAAAAGCATTAAGCATAATAATATATAACTCATATAAATAAAATATCTTACAAAGCATAGAACTTATAAAATTCACATCATCATAGTTAGGCTACATCATCACTCTAACAAAAGAAAATTAGAACATAATGTAATAACAAATCAAAACAATGGTAGAAGTTAAGTAAAACATCTTAAATAAAGAAAAAAAAAAGTTGTTACCACATTGTCTTCAAGAATTTTTTACAAAAGTCCTACAAATCAAACCAAAATCAAGAATTGAATGAAGTAGAGGTAAGCTTTTACGCCTATATCTCCCTTTTTCTTTTTGGTTTTCTCCTTCTCCCTTGGTTCTAGTGACACCAACTTTCTTTCTCGCTTTTCTCTCTCCCTATTTTTTTTTCCCTCATGCAGTGCCTCCTTTCACAATTCACCTTTCCACCTTTTATCTTATCTTGGGTGTGCCTTACTTGTTTCTCACTTTACAATTCAAGTTTTTTGTTTTTTCCTTTTTTTACTTTCTTGTCCTTTTTGTCTTTTTCCTTTTCTTTTACACGTTGCCTAGCTTATTTTCTTCATGTCTTTTTTGCTTGTCATGCTCTTTTAGGGTTTTCAACATAAATAATAAAGATTTAAATAAATATATGAAAAATCAAATATTATCTCACAGAAAATGTATTATTTATGTCCTAAAACATTCAAAATAACTTTATAAAAATAAAGTTATCAGCATGCTTAACTAATTAAAATTTTATCATCATAAAAAATGGGGAGTTTGTCGAAAAAATATATATTTTGTTGTGAAAAATTTTGTTATTAATTATATATAAATATTTTTCATATTAATGTGCAAAATAAAACTAAAGGAAGTAAAAGGTGTGTAAATTATAATATCAATTAATGATATTATAAAGTAGCCGGTTTTCTACATCCTTATATATTACAATTTTATCCAAGTCTCAAAAGAATATTTATTGAGCAATAAGAAAATATTAAAAGGAATTGATGCTAGAATATTGTATTCTTGTAGGGAAAAACAATTATATAAGTGATAGTCCAACCTAAACTAATAAGCTGACCTAAGCTAAGAGACTTTGGCTCATGATCACATGAAGAGCTTAACCCATGAAGCAACTAAGGCTCGTAACACTTAAGAGCTTAACTTGTGAAGCAACTTAAGCCTGCAACACTTAAGGGCTCAACCCATGAATTAAGCTCAAGCCTGCAAGACCTACGCCTAACCCAATAAAAGACTCAGGTATGTGAGTTTTAAGTCTGACATGAGAGAAGCCCTTGCTTCTATCAATTGAGACAATGCGAGCATTCAGTCTTGTTAGCAGCTGTAAACTCTAGTCTCTCAATGGGAAGAGAGGCAGAGATGTGATTAAGAGTCAAAATGGCTATTATGTGCAATTTTGTGGTGATTGAGATTTGAATCAAAGCCTTAAAAGTATAATGATGGAACGGCTTTAGTCTCTCAATGGGAAGAAGACTCTAAATCCGCCAAGTTTGGTAGAAACCTCAAATCAACTACTCTTATTTAAATCTCATATAAAAGCTTATATTCTATGGTTTAAGAGAGAGTTTTTTGTATGAGTCAATTAAGAAATCAAAAGAAGAAAACAAGAGTGCTTGGAGCATTGCGATTCTATGAAGATCTTCAATGATATTCTTTAAAGATCATATTCTTTGCGATTACACTTGTGTATACTCTTGTTTATATGCTAATTCAAATCTAATTATTATTTGCACATAAACTTGATTGTAAATCCAAAACCCCAACTTTCAATAATTTGGGGGTTTTGTGATTAAAGCTTTGATTGTCACTTTATATCTCTAGAAAGCTCTTTGATTAGCAATATCTCTCACCAACTATACATCATTAGGGATTTACTTTGTAACCTCATTGTGCTATAATCCTTTAGAGAAAGGATTGTGAAGGTTAGGAGAACATTTTCTCTTAATTAATGGGTAAAGTGGACTTCAATTT
Organism: Casuarina cunninghamiana; assembly: GCA_028551485.1. NCBI lineage: Eukaryota > Viridiplantae > Streptophyta > Magnoliopsida > Fagales > Casuarinaceae > Casuarina > Casuarina cunninghamiana. Next base: position 11,801,137 of record CM052371.1, read on the forward strand.
GTTGGATTGAAGGAAGAAAGGGGTGGACATAAATGTGAGTGCCAAACCACTATAGTAAACCTTATGTTAGTGTTTGCTATTTGTTGATGCTCATTATTGTGTTTTAGAAAACCAATTAATAGACCTAAAGCTAAATAACCAATTCAACCCCTCTTTCTTGGTTGGCCATTATACGTAATAGTAAGTCTTTTAGCTATTGTAGCTTTTTCTCTTCCTCCAACGCTCCTCCCACAACGACATTTTGCCATTCATTCAAGATGTCCCTAGTTTCATAGATCTACATGTTTATATTATTAAAGTGTTTTCTATCAAACTCTCATAACTTAATTTTCAATGCCCTTAGGTTACATGTTGCTTGGTATAATGGCAATCCTTCCACTATTCTTACATGCCAAGTTTCATCTACTAAGGGAAGAAATTCTGATGGCTCATCCATATATTGAAAAACTTGAAATGCTTCTTAGTTCTAGAAGCTTCTAGGTTAACCTTGGTAATGGTTAGTGCATGGTCTAAAGTTTTAGGACATAGGAATTGAACTTAAGCTTTTGAAAAATTTTGATTCCAATAATCATTAACCATCACTCTATCTTTTTTACTTGTATTTGGCCTCTTTTTTCTCCTATTTGTTCATGTAAAGAATTGTCTAGAGTATGTTAGGTTCTTTAGATTAGCTTTCTGTAAACATTGGGCCATGTCCTCCTACCTTGGGTTCTAGCCATTTGTACCCCTTATTCTCTTTTAAGGGCAAGTTAAAGCTTAATAAAGTCTCTACTAACTATCCACAAGTGGCCTTGGTAAATAGTCATTTGTCTTTCCATGTCTCTCCATAATGTTTGCCTTTCAAATGGATTATTAAAATTGTACACAAAGGTAAGAAAATATATGGCCATCAATGGTAGGTATCACTTCAAAGTGCATAGTTTGGCTAGACTATTCTAGGGATACTTCAATTGGATTTCATCCTACCACTATGGCTGAATCATTACCATAATAGGTCTAGTCTCTATGAATAGCATCTTGAACTTTCTTTTTATTTACTATCTTGACATTGTTTTCCAATAAGGCTACAATAGACAACTCTTGTACTTCATAATGAATAACCTAACTTTCTCATGATTTGAAGGATCATTTAACCTCTAATGTTCCATGAGGCAATAATCATGAGGCTATGTTGGCAATGGTGCCATCACCAAGATAATTTTTTTTTTTTCCAATTTATGCATTTCCTACATGTATCTCCTTTGTTTATCTTGCCTTTTTTTTTTTTGGCTTCAATGAAATCCTTAGCTTGTTTAACCCATAAGTATAGAGGAAGGGACTCATCACCTTCCGTAGTGAATTGCTCCTTATTTTTTCTTTTACTTGGGGTTGTAACAATGGTCTAGAATCGATTAGGAATAATGATGGCAATAGTAACAACTATTAATACTTCTTTTGTCTCGTTTATCTTCACACTTTCATTTTACTTGCCTTCATTAGTCTTTTTTTATTTCCTTGGGCATGTCTTCTCTAAGTGGCCAAAAACTTGATATTGCTTACACACCTCAAGTCTTCATTAGTACTACACCTTTATCGACATCAAGTGCCCCTTATTATTCAAAAGGTCAAATTCATCAATAAACAGGTTTTTTAGCATCCACTTCAATAGAAATTTGAGCATAATTTCACTACTTCATATGTTCTGGAAGGTGATTTGCATAGAGTAGCTTACCAATTGCACTTGACAAATAACTTGAAGCCTTTATTGTCCAAACTCAAAAGGCACATTATAAAACTTGACCCATAATGGAATCTTTTTTAACTCCTCTCTACACATAATATTCTAGCCTTCCATATTTTTAATAGTTTATTTGTGATCAAACAAGGCCCTCTATTCATTATTTTCTCCAAAGCATGATTTGAACAGAATTTAAACAAATAAAAACCTTTCTCATTCGTTATCACCTCAATCAACCCTTCCTTTCTTCATAGCCTATAAGCTCTTCACTACAAGAAAAGGTAGGCTCTATTAAAGAAAATATCCAATCAAGGCTTGTGCAATTCTTTCTTCCCCTTTTGCAACTACAAAGGGTGGTGGGTTGACAAGTATCTTTCCGTCCTTTGTATTTGGTTCAAAATACTCCAGCTTAAATTCGATTTATGCACTGTAATTGGTTTTGCGACATTTATCCACTTTTTGGTAGGTTTCAAAGGAAAATTTCCGGCATCCTAACCTTTTATTCCTTCCAAAACAATATTGTACTCTTTCCCAATTTTTATCACATTCTCTTCCACCAAAAAAACAACCTTAGGTGCCAAATCAGCAATAAGATTCATCTGCTTGTCGCCTTCGTTGGAGTCTGTAAATGTCCCCATACTAGCATCACTGTATACTCCAACACAATTCAACAAGTACCCAACATCAAGGCCTCCAGCTTAAACTTTTCTTTAATGATGTCAGCGTAAAAGGGTGGATTAGATTGAACGGATTTTCTGATTAGCCTGTTCTAATATGTCAAGTATTAGAAATGCTACTCCATTTTTATTTTTTTATTTATTTTTGGTGCTACTCCTTGTTAGGAATAGGCATTAGTCTCTTTCCATTTTTTTTTTCTTTTTGTTTTATTAAATTCAATTTGAGCAATAAATGATACTAGAGAAGGGACATCACTTGAACAATCTTCCAAGCAAGAGAGGAATGTCGATTTACTTAAACATAACGCCCATATGAGCAATATGCATCAAAGTCAACTACCTTTTCTTCCATCACTCACGCGGATGCACTCAGTCGCAAAGCCTTTACAAATAGTAGCCTTCTCCTCGCCAACTGCTAATAAGCTAAGACTCTCTCTTTTCTGCTCATGGCTTCCTTTTCGACCTCAACTCCTCAACCCAACCCACACCCAGAACTCTACACCGCGTTAGAGATGAAAACTACCAACCAGGTTCCAAACCAAAGACAAGCAGACACTCTTAACGTGACGGTGCCTCAGACTCAGGCGGAGAACGGTGTCTTCTTGACGTGGGAGGATGTACATGTGACTGTTCCCGACCCAAAAACTGACCAAAATTCGATCCTTGGGAGTCTAACTGGTTATGCACTGCCTGGGGAGCTTCTGGCCATAATGGGTCCTTCCGGTTGTGGCAAGACCACACTCCTTGATACATTAGCAGGTATTAATACATTATGTTCTGTTCGATTGCCAATATGACTGGCTAAAGTAGAGGGATTCATCTCACTTAATTCTTATATCTAAATATAATAACTTGAAACAATGGATAATAAAGAAATTAATTACTTAATATTTTAAGATTTTATATTGAATATAAAGTTTTTTCTATAATTTCTGACGTGATATTAAAATTTATGTTCAAGTGTATTATCTCATAAAAAGATGTTTATGGAAAGTATTTTTTTCAGTAAGGGGACAGAATAAGTCTTATATTAAAATATATTAATTTGAAAGAATAGTTTATATCTATTTCTTCTTATCAATTTATTTATTTATGTATTGAATGATATAAAAGGTTTGACTACAATGACTTTTATCTTCAATAGTCTCATTTTTTTTTCTCCTTTCAATCTGAATAAAAAGTATTTTCATGTCAAGGCAAGTAATCTAATGATTGGCCATTGACCACCCAAACTTACATTTTGGATTCAACATTCCATAACCCTCCAAACCTCCTTTTACCTAAGAAGGAAAAATGGTACTACCCATTTACTAAAAGGAACTAATTTTATGGCAGTCGTTACCATGTAACTTGATTGTTCATATTGCAGGGAGGTTGGGTTCAAACGTTCGGCAAACAGGAGACATTCTGGTCAATGGTCGTAAGCAGGCCCTCGCCTATGGAACATCGGTATGGGAAGAAGAAAAACTGCTAAAAACGCATTCTTGCTTCATTAAGTCAATTAAGTTGTGCAAGGGTCTGCGAATTCTTGTTTAATGTGGACAGGCACATTCCAATTTGCGTCAATTCATGATACTTTTTGACTTTATGTTGGGCAAGAAGCTAGAAAGCAGAAAATATACGGCGGGATGGTCCCAAACATCTAGTGGCGGATGATGGTCCCAAACATCTAGTGGGTTAGGAAAGCATATATTCAGAAACCCACGAAACTTTAAGAAAGAATAAAGAGAACACAGAGAGAGAAGAGAGAGAGAGAGACCATCAAAATTTCCGACTTTGGTGCATATTAAAGACGAGAAAAATACTCCAGCTTAAATTCCTTTGTATTTGTTTCAGGCCTATGTAGAATTAAAGACAAGAAAAATTTCAATCTAGGAATGCAAATATTAGCACAGGATTTGTTGTAAATATTTAATGCTAATTGAATAGGAGTTCAATTAACATGGTATCAATCGTAAGATGCGCTGTTGGGTCGAATTTGTGTGTGACCCAAGATGATACTCTAATGAACGGATTTCTTATATTTGTCTGATGAATTCAGGCTTATGTAACACAAGATGATACTTTGATGATGACTTTGACGGTGAGAGAGGCCGTGCACTACTCAGCTCAGCTCCAACTACCGGACTCCATGTCGGCATCTGAGAAAAAAGAAAGAGCGGAAATGACGATAAGAGAGATGGGTCTGCAAGATGCCGTGGACACTAGAATTGGAGGGTGGGGCGTTAAAGGAATTAGCGGTGGGCAGAAGAGGAGAGTCAGCATTTGCATTGAGATCCTAACACGCCCCAAGCTTCTGTTTCTGGACGAGCCCACAAGTGGGCTTGATAGCGCAGCGTCGTACTATGTCATGTGCAGAATCGCACGCTTGGGTCAAAGAGACGGGGTCGGAAGAACCATCATTGCCTCCATTCATCAGCCCAGCAGTGAAGTTTTTCAGCTCTTCAACAATCTTTGTCTCCTGTCTGCAGGCAAAACTGTGTATTTTGGTCCAGCTTCTGCAGCAACTGAGGTAAACCTAACGAACTTGCTCAGTGTTTCTGGAGGATCTTAGAGATGGAAGTCATCATAACCATTCTCCCAATTCAAATACGCAGTTTTTTGCTTTATGTGGCTTCCCCTGCCCTGACCTTCAAAATCCCTCGGACCACTTCCTGAAAACCATAAACAGGGACTTCAAAAAGGTAAGATTTCCTTCTGTCTTCGATATTTTCTTCGAGATGATCACGTAAAGTGAGCTCAACATTTTGATGATTATATATCTTGTTTTATTAGGAAATCGAAGAAGGTGAAGGTAAAGGAATGTCAACAGAGGAAGCAGTTGAAATACTCGTAAAGTCGTACGGATTATCGGACAGACACCGACAATTAAGAAAGCAATTAGCTGAAATACAGAAACAGGTAAGCAAGTAATCTGATTAATGTTTTACATACTATGCAAGATGGTGAATGATATTTTTCTCGAGTTTCAGGCCTATGGAGAATTGAAGACAAGAAAAAGTCGTGCAAGCTTCTTCAGTCAAAGTCTTGTTCTAACGAGAAGGTCTTCTGTGAATATGCATCGTGATCTGGGCTACTATTGGTTGCGTCTGGCAATCTATATCGCACTGGCTGTTGGCCTTGGCACAGTGTTTTACGATATTGGCTATGGTCCTGGTTCGATTCAGGTAACAGAAACAGTCGTCTAAGGATCTGATTAACACTGTACAAAGCCATGGTAAACGACGATGGAATTTAAACATGGTGGTTCTGATTGTTTCAGGCTAGAGGTTCACTGATCACGTTCATAGCTTCGTTTCTAACATTCATGGCCATCGGTGGATTTCCTTCTTTTATGGAGGACATGAAGGTATTGACAACTTCTTTTTTCACTTGTGAGCTAAAATCATGAATAGAATATGATTACAATGTCAGTTGTAAGTTCTCCTAAGGTTTTCTTGAACCTCATGCCAGATATTTGAACGAGAAAGATTAAATGGGCATTATGGTGCCGGAGCTTTTGTCATAAGCAATACAGTCTCCGCCATGCCATACCTGTTACTGGTTTCTGTGATTCCTGGAGCCATGGTTTATTTCCTGGCCGGACTACGCGACGGATTCCAGTACTTTGCATACTTCGTTCTGGTGCTGTTTGCTTGCATGATGCTGGTTGAGAGCCTGATGATGATTGTGGCATCTGTTGTGCCCAATTACCTAATGGGAATAATAACTGGTGCTGGAATTCAAGGGCTGATGATATTAGTGGGTGGATCCTTCAGATTGCCAAGTGATCTTCCGAAGCCGGTGTGGAAGTACCCACTTTATGAGATCGCTTTTCATAAGTATGCCTACCAAGGCATGTTCAAGAACGAGTTTGCAGGAGCATTATTTCCTAGTCACGAAGCTGGTCATTTCCACCTCCTCTCCGGAGATGAAATTCTGAGAAATACATGGCATGCTGAAATAGGTTACTCAAAGTGGGGAGATCTAGCCGTTCTTCTAGGGATGATTGCTTTTTATCGACTTCTATTTCTGGTCATCATAAAGATTACAGAGAAGGTAGTTAGAACAGTTAATTTCACGAAATTTGTTGATTTGGTGAGTCAATTTTTCAACAAGATTATGAACCCTAGAACAATGAACACGAAGGGAGTATTTTGAACTCGATGATTCGAATGTACAATAGGACCTCCAACTTGTAGGAAAACCAAAACACCTAAACTAGGAAAATAAGTTTAAATTAATGGCAGTCAATAAGGAGTACGATTTTTCATGAATACAAGGGATTTCTAATGAAATGGAAAACATTTGAAATAAACCTAATTACTAATCAATGAGGTTTGGTGTGATTGAGACAGTTTTTTTATTCTAGTAGGATTGGAATAAGCATGATTTGAGAAATTGATTTTTGTCCTCTTTTGTTTTGGTGATTGACACTAGATACAAATATTCTGGCATGACTAGCGTGTGAGTTGTCGGGCAAAAGGTTGGTGGTGATGGCATGGACTACATGCACACTTGATTTCCCTCTAGCTAATGTGGATAAGTGATGATGATGTGGCCTTGCCACGTGGTGATGATGATGCATCTTTGCTGACATGGTAGACACCTATTGATTCTAATTTTAATATTCCCTTACAAGTTGATGGGTTTGTACGAATTGTAAGCTTGTTTTGGAGGATCTTGAATCCTGTAGATGAGAGACTTTTGGTAAGGATGTCTTCCATTTGATTAATGAAGGAAATTAAATAAATAAATAAATTTTTACTTTTAATCCACTTTATTAGTAAGTGGAAGTTTATTTCAACATATTTTGTTTTGGCATGGAAGATGAGACTGGTGGAGAGATAAAGGATTGATAAGTTGTCACACCAAAAAATTGGTGGGTGGAATGACTACACTTAAGGATCTTTGAGAAGAGCTTTAATCCAAATGAGTTTAGTGGCAATATCAACAAGAGTTTCAAATTTAGCTTTAGTGCTTGAATGAGCTACAATTTTCTATTTCCTAGAGTTCCAAGAAATAATATTAGGTCTAAGGAAAATGTAGAGTCCACTAGTAGATCTTCAATCATTGCAATCACCTACAAATTATGCTTTAGAGTATCCATTAAGGTTGTATGACACATATTTTGTGATTTGAATCTCATATCATGGTGTATTTACAAGAAAATGAAGAATTCATTTAACAAATGTACAATGGGTGGTGGTAGGGACTTGTATATATTGGCATCCCATGTTAACAGCATGTGTGATATCAAACCTAGTGAAAGTAAGATATTAAAGAGAACTAACAATACTTAAATAATGAGTAACATCAAGGTATGTTTCACCATTGGTAATAAATGGTGGGTATCCTGTTGTACAAGATGTTGACCAACCACAAGCTTCACCCATTTTGGCACAATGAAAATTTCATGAGCATGTTTTGCTTGATGGAGGAATAGGCCATTTGCTAAAATTGAGCTTCAATTCCTAGGAAATGATGAAAACAACCTAAATCTTTGATGTCAAATTCATTTTTAAGTTAGGAGAGAATTTTAATAAGGAAGCATTTAGGCTTCTTGTGAAAATTATGTCATTCACATAAACTAAGATGAAAACATTGTGTAGGATAAAAAATAAGGAATCAACCTTAGATATTGTAAATCCAATTTATTCAAGGAATTTACTAAGTATATGATTCCATGCTCAAAGGGCTTGTTTTAAGTTATATAGTGAACATTTGAGACAAAAAAACAAGGTGCAGATTGATAAAGTCAACAAATCCTTGTGGCTACATCATATAAACTTCTTCATTTAGTTGACCTGTAAGAAGGAATCTTTGACATCTAATTGTTTAATTTCCTAGCCTTGTGTATAAGCTAAAGCAATATTTTCTAAGTATGATTGGTTTAACTATGGGACTAAATGTTTCTGTATTGTCAATTCTTGGCCATTAATGAAAGCTATTCACAACGAGTATGGCTTTATGATGTGCAAGGGAGCCAACCATCAAAATGCAATTTAACTTTGTATGCCCTTTTACATCTCATAGGGATGATAGGAAGAGGTTGGGAAACTAACTCCCATGTTTTGTTTTTAAGTAAGATAATGTATTGTTATACAATTGCTTTGCATCAATTGGGATCTTTTAAAGGCATTTGTATAGTTTCATGGTTCTATATATTTATGTGTAGAAGTAGCAAGGACATAAGTATTATTGGGTGTTATAGTATGTCTTGTAATGAATCCACTTGAAAGGTGAGTTGTCATTGGATAGCGTTGAGAATCATGGACAAAGGATGATTAAAAACTTGTTGGTATAGGCTTAAGAGGGTGTTGTATAGGCCTATTAGAGGATGATGATTGTTTAAGAGAGACTAGTACTTGATTGGCAATCTAAATTGTAGATAGTGGTAGCACAAATATAGCCAATTGAATAAGTAAGTCCTTGTTAAAAAGGAAAACGTCTTTTTTTTTTTTTTTTCTTTTGCTCATTAGCTAAAAAGGAATTAATGTTCAGCAAAAATAGCATCTCCTATAACATACATCTTTTTATTTTTGGATAAAACTAATGATAGTCTTTACAACCTATTAGATATCCAAGAAATACACAAGAATTAGAACAATTATCAATTTATGTTGTGTATATGGGCATAAATATGGATATACCAAGCAAACACTTTAAGGTATGATATGGTGGGTTTTTGGTGAAATATCTTTTCCCATGGAGTTTTGTTTTTTAATGATTGGGCTTGGGAGCCTATTTATAATATGGGTTATGGTTGCATAATCCCAATATTGAATGGGTATTTGGACTTGATTTAACATTGAGAGCCCCAATTTAGTAAGATGTATATGTTTCCTTTCTGCAAATCCATTTTGAAATGGAACATATAGGCTTGATAGATGTTTAAAAATACCCTTTTGAGATAAGTAATTTTTAAAGGATTGTGATGTAAAATTTAGTAGCACCACCACATTAAATTTTTTTTATTTTCATTTGCTTTTGATTTTCAACAAATGATTGAAAATTTTTAAAGACTTCAAAAGAAATTGATCTCTTGATGGCATGGAATATCCATATGAATTTGGAAAAAATCATCTACAAAGTAGATGTAATATTGATTCCCTTATGAAGAGGTTATTAAGGTGGGGCTCTATAGATCAAAGTGGACCAAGTCAAATAGGGCCTTAGATATATTTTTTTATGGAAGGATGGGCTTGGCATAGACTTTTATTGGTCCAATAAGCATTGCAAGTAATAGGAATATTCCCATGAAAATGAATATTCATTATTTTTAACAACCTTATTACATTTGAATAATTTTTATGGCATAATATGCCAATCCACCATATAAGATGTTGTACTCATAAAAGCCATGGATGATTGCTTAAGATTCCTTAAGCATATAGCCCATAATTAACTAGTTTGTGCAACAAGGTCCTACTTATACTAAGGCTTTGGACGGTACAAAAATGAGAGTAAAATAAAAAGAAATAATATCGATAGTGAATTTGAAATGAATAATAGTTTCTTTTTAATAGTAGGAACCACAAGTATGTTAGAAATATTTAAATTTTTAGAACTTGCAAGTTTACTTGTGTAGCTTATGAGGAGACCCACACCATTGCCAATAATGACGTTTTGATTGCCATTGTAATTTAGAAGATTATCAAGGCCAAATTCATCTAGGCTAATATAATTTGTAGCACCAAAATCAGGAAACCAATCATTTTGAAATTAGGCCAAGCATGCAATTTCAAAGTAATTATGGACCTATTGAGCTAGGATAATATTGTTGGCTTATGGACTAAAGGATACTATATCTAAGATTGGGTTGAAATTGGGTTGCACCAAGACCAACAATGGCTCACTTGATGATTGGTTAGTGACAAATTTAACATAGTGGTTGTCATCGGTGCTTGCTCCTTTTAGAAATAGTGGGCATTGGTTAAGTGTGTCGATGGCCAAAAGGTAGTGTTGTAAGGCCGTAAGACATACCAAGTTGAATTTTCACCTAACAAAGGAGGATGTCACAAGTGTCCTTCAACAATGTCTTAGTTTAAGGTGAAGATGATAATTGTTGTGGATTATTTTGCCAGCTTAAGGTGGGCCTCTTGGGTAAGAAGCAAGCCTTACAAGTCTTCTCAACTAAGGGCAATGGTGTGGTATGAACAACAATCGTCATTGCAAGTGATAGATATGGCATTTCGAGGCCACGAAGGATATAGGTCAAATAATCATTACTTGACACTAGCTTACCAATAATGTGAAATTGGTTAATGATAGCATCAAATCGTAGAGGAATTTGGTTGTCATGTAGTAACCTTAGTTTATGGTTAGTAAGTGTAAGTAAAGGGCAAAGGCCTTAGTGGTCCTATAAGCTTGGAACTTTGTGGCGAAGACTCTTTATATTTCTATGAATGTCTTGCAGTTGGACACGGCTATCATGATGGGGTCAAAATTGGTGTTAAAAATCCAACCTATAATGGTTTGATCCCAAACAGGATAATCTTAATAAGTAGGATTTGCTATATAAACGATTAAGCCTTCTTCATCTATATTAGTGAAGAACTCCAATGGACAAGGGAAAAAGTCGTTAAGCAAACTCAACAAACTGCTAGCTCGAAGATAAGGTTTAATCCAAGCTTTCTAGACTATGAAGTTATTGCCTTCCTAATGAACACCTACTGCTAGAATCATGGGATGAATGAGGTTCAATGGAGGTATGAGTGGCAGTGTGAATATGAGAGGAATTAGAGGCCATCTGCAAAAAGGATTAGGTAATTGAATAGGGTTTTCATCATTTTTTTTTTTAATTTGACAAGGCTAGTACCTTGAAATTCATTTATATAAAATAGTTTCATACAAAATAAAAAGGAAAGGCTTAAGCCTAACCTTATATGTCCCATCTAAGGGCTAAATATTATAGCCATGTTCCGAATCAGAGGATAGACATCACACATGTAGAATCAACAATTAAGTTATAGCATTGTAAGATTTGATAACATTGTTTGTAGTAGATTCCTATGAAGAATCTGAAAAATAGGTTAAAAAGTTAAGCATTCCATCCTTTTGTCCCATCATTTTTCATCCAACTTATTAGCTCTTGCATCCTTTTCAAATTATATGATACTAAATATGCGAACCAATACAACATGGGTGTCTTCATCACCAAAGTGCTTCTCTTGTGGCTTTGGCGTCCTTTTGTTTCTAGGCTACTTCTTGGTCTTTTGCTTTAACAATTCTACTTAACCTTTGTTGAAAGTTCCATCTTCTTTATGAATCATCTCCTTGGCATGCTTTAACTCTTTTCCTTATGCTAATAACTTTGCATATTGCTTGGTCAAGACCATCGTCATGGTTGATGAAAAATCAAAGGGAGGAATAGCCTTATGTTCTAATGTTTTAGGAAAATTACTATCATTATAAATAGAACTACAACAATTATTTTTTACTCCAAAGTGATTACAATCACACAACAAAATCTTTCATGACTTCACTACTTTGTTGTTTATCTTTTATCATCGAAGTTATAAAGTCCTTCATGACTTCAGCCTCACATATTGCAGGTACTTGAGACCCATTGGCCTCCACCTTCTTGCACTCCGCAACCACACAATCTCATGACTCCTCTTCCAGTCCAATCAAGCACATTGATGATTTTCTAAAACTCTAGCCAAACTCTCTCTGGAAGTCCTCCCGCCTCTCTAGAGCTACTTGTGCCATCACATCCAAGAAATAAGGAACCATCTCCCTTGCATTAACACAAATACTTTCTTATAACTCTTACATCAAAGCATTCATCAAATAAGCTTGCTAATTTTAGTTGAGTTCTTCCTAGGCCTTTGCACATGCCTTGATCTCTGTGGGCTTAATCATTGATTGTTTACCTTTATTCCTCATCCTAACCTCTTGTGCTTCATTATTATTCTTTGAATGATTAGGACTAGCCTCATTTTCCATTGGTGTAAGGATGGCAAAAACATTCTTCTTTACAACTAATGGGGATTATCCAAAAATCATTGCATCCCCATCCTCATCTATGTAAAGGATATTAGCATTGCTTAGCCAACTAACTTAATGGTGAGTTAACAGGGGCTCTAACCATAAGGTCTGGAGTTCGACACCATATGTGCATGAGTTGGGTGCATATGTTCTAATATTAAAAAGAAAAAATTATAAGAAAAAAAAAGTAAAGGATATTAGTATCCTTGTCTTGAGGGGTTTCTTCATGCCATTTAGTCCCTACAAGTTTAATTAAAGGAAAGCCAGAAACTACCTAAGTCACTAAGGCCATTAATGATGTTTCATTGCTCTTTTCCTCCATTCCTTGGATTTCTTAAACACTTGAGCTTGTTTGCTTTTCTTTTTCTACTTCTCCTACCTATGTAATTCCTCCTACAAATAGGCACATCATGTCCTTGTGTATGGCATAAAAAGCAATAGCTAATATTGAGTTTGTAGACAATTTTCTACCACTTCTTACCCTTAGATGTATTTATATGAACTTTAGCAAGCAAGAGATTGGATAAATCCATCTTGTCACATACACAAGCAAACAAAGAGTTTTCCAACAACAAGGTGTGTGCATCTATGGTTAAGTATCGACCTAAAAAATCATCTATGCCTTGCAAGGTTGTTAGAGTATAAAGAGGTAGATGCAAACCTAGTAGTCTTAGCCATAAGGTTGCCTTATTGGAATGTTTGTGTTTGTTCAACTCCCTAAACCACCAAGTGAGAATGAGCTAATAATTCTTAAACATCCTAGACTTATGTGACTAGGCCTTAATAAGATCTTCCTCTGAAAATAGATGGATTCATATGCCTTGTGGGTCCACAAGCCTTACTATCGTAGGTTAACCTAAACCTTATAAGGAGTTCACATGCTACCAACAAGCTTCCATCAAAAGGCAAATAAATTTGAAGTTTGCTATGATAGTAAACTAGTGGAACTCTATAGCTTTGCAATATTAGTCAAGGGAGATGCACATTATGTTTGGGCCATAATGTGATCCAGTGGGTCCAGGAAGCCAAACTTGAAGGGCATCCTAGAGATTCTCTAGGAATTTTGATACCGCCTAAACATATAATTGCTAAGGCATTCAACATATGGGCTGGGCAGTTAGTGTGAGCTGGCATAGTTGCTCCCGCATCAAAATGCCTATAGAAGTTTCTCCATTGTTAAAGTGCTACCATTGCAACTAGCAATCTCATGGATTCCAAGCTCATTATAAGAGCAAATTTTTCTTTAAAGTCTAGTCATAGTATTTGAAAGTGCACTTTGACTACTAATCTAGCTATGCATTTTTAGATATTGTTACCAACATTTGCTTTCACCCTATAGATGCACTCAACACCTATAGCTTCCTTATCTTAAGGCATGTCTAATAATTCCCATGTTCCATTTTTTTTTCTATGTTTGTATCTTCTTCTTTATTGCTTGAATTACACATTTTAAGTTGCTACCTTTTCATATGTCTTTCTTCATACATCACAAAGTTACAAGCTATCAAGGATTTCAACTTTACAAGGGTAGAAGAGGATGTTTTGGGTGTTGATTTTATATGTGTATAACTAGGTGAAGTTGGCATAAATTCTAAATTTGAGGTCTCACCTTCTTGTACTTCTTCCGTAGTATTTTCTTTTCTTTCAATTGACACATTTAGGGTTGTAGCTTGTTCTTTGGCTTCTTCCCAATTCCATTTGATCCCCTTTTCTACCTATACATATTTACTACTCATCAACCTATTTTATTTTAAAGTGAATATCCTCTAACCCTCTCATGCTAAGTTGTATACTAAAAAAAAAAAAAATTCCCCTAAACAACCTTTTTTTCTTCCAATTCCTTTCAATTTTGTATCTAGAATATGAATAGAGCATGGAGTTCTGATACTCTTAAATGCTTAACAAATGGTTTTCTATTACTCTATACCCCAATAAGTATTTTTCTTATGACAACTCTTGTAGGACTCCTATTCAACAGATACATAATAGTGTTAATAGCTTTATAATTTTCTTAAAATTCTTTTCTCTTTTAACATACTTCTAGCCATTTTCATCATTGTTCTATTTTTTTTCTTTTGGTCACTCTAATTTATTCTATTGAATAACTAATATTTAATTCCCTTTGCTTCATTTATGGACTTAAACTCCCTAAAGCATTTTTTTTCCCCTTGATCATTCCTAAGTGTTTTTATCTTCTGACCACTCTCAATTTTTGCCATACTCCTTAAACTTTCTAAATGTGTGTCAACTTTAGATTTTTCTTTCAAGAAATAAACCAACATATATGAATGGAATGAAATATCACTAGGAGCATGCACAAGGCCACAAACGTCAATTTGAATTAATTCCAAGGTTTTTCTAGCCCTAGCTAAGGGAATGCTTTCCTATGTTATTTAACAGTATGAGCACAACCATTTTTTATCATGAAGGGAGGAAGTTACTAAACCACGTATGCTTTTCACAATAATTTTCTAACATGATAATCTTCACACATATTGTTTAGATTATGCACTTCTTGGTAAAATTAACAGAATAAAACCATAGTTTTTGCCATATATTGAAAGTTAACGCGATATAATATTTCGATTTCAACCAATCACCTCCTGGTTCCAGATTTCTCATATTTGCCAACTTTTTGGTATTCGAGTGGCTTAACTTGTGAACAGCTCATTTGGTTAGTTAGATTGTCCTAACGTTTTAAAAACCGATCATAGCCATAAGAGGAGGGCGACTCCTCCGTATGACAACCTTTGTTGGATAAAGCAAATATACATATTAAATAGTGCATATAGAAGCATACCTAAATTCATCTAACGAAAAGGGTATTGCTTCTAATGGTAGACAACCATAAACCCTAACTTAGACAGTGAAAATGGTGTTAAATCTATTAAGTCTACAAATTAATATGATAAAATTAAGTTTGAAGTATACTAGGTGGAAAAGGCCATAAATACCATTTGAATAGGGAATTGAAGCATGTAATTTAAAGGATATCCCTCGGTTTTTCCACCAAAATGGTCTTGGACGTATACAAGTTGTAACATATTTTATGCTATAAGCTGAACCTTGGAGAAGAATATGTTAAGGTGTCAAGAAAGTGTTAAGGTGTTTTTTTTTTTTTTTTAAGTTTTCATTTATTACAACTCACATAGTCAAATTCATGTATGTGGGTATTGATCCTCAAACTTTACAGTGAATATATCACCTTAACAGCTAGGCTAAGGTGTTTACAATAGAGTAAAAGCAAGTGTTCTCTAAAGTTTACAAATTCATAATCTTTTTTAGGTGTCTGAAAATAAAGGTTTAGTCCTAAATGGATACATAAAAAGTGGCATTATTTACTTCGAGATCCAAGAATTTCTCCAAAAGCAAAGAGGAACTTAGAAAAGCTAAAAACCTTCATTAATATGAACATACTTCCTATTAGAGGACTCAAGCAGCGACTGGCCTAATGGTACATGAACTCTAATTTTTTTAATTTATGCCGACGTGTTAGGGCCCCAATTGTAGGAATCAGGATTACGAGAACCGGAGGGAAACCTTAGCGAGAAGTGGCTGGCGCTCTCCGCTGTCTGCGACTTCTTTTAGTTACAGAAACGCACGCGTTGGGAGCGAGTGACTGAGAGAGACATGGAGCACGAAGACATCGACATGGCCGTTGCAGACGATGCAACCAACAACAACGAAGCAGTATGGGCATCCTTCACTTTCAATGGATTTTAATTTGAGTTTACTTAACAGCTTAATCGAAGACGGGAAACCCTAAGTGGAAAGTAATAATAATTCTTGCAGGAACTTGACGAGGCAGCTGCTCTGAGAGAGATGCAGGCCAAGGTCGAAATGCAAATGGGTTCTGCGCAAGGTTTTCTACTGCTCTGTTTCTATTTTTCAAAAGTTCATTTTTCAATTTTGTTTCTAGTGCTTTGGGGGTTTCTTTATTTTTATTTTTTTAGGTATCGCTTCGCCTTTTAGTAGTGGTTTATAGGCTCTCAATTGGTGTATTATTTCCAATCTGGTCACTTGTGTCTGTAGGTCATGGTTGACATTTATGTGTATCCAGTTTTAGTGATCAAGTTTCTATTTTGAATCTGCATGTAAAATTAGAAAAGAAAAACCCCCCTAGACGACAATGTACTTTTGCTATGTCGTTCTTTGGTTCTTCGGTCCCAAGAAAAAGGTTATTAAGGACTCTCGACTTGCGTTATTATAATTCTTGATTATCTAATACAAAATGAAATAAAATGACAAGCAAAACGTCCAAGCCCAAGCCTAATTTGAATTGTTGAAGATGTTGTGGTATTAGAATTTGACTTGGTGCTTGAATCAGATGGAGGATAAGCTAAGAACCGTAACACGTTTTTATCTTTGATGTTCCTTGTTATTACCTGACTAATAATGTTAGTTTCGACAATTATGACTTATTCCTTCATAAATTTGTGTTACTCATTTATTTATTTTTTGTTTGTTGTGCTACTAGTTTCTGCTAGTACAGCTGCAGCACAGGCAAATAGAGAGGAAGTGGATTCTCGATCAATCTTTGTTGGCAATGTGAGGCCTCCTTTTATAATTTAATTTTGTTGTGTTTCTTTGTAGAATTGAAGAATCTTTCAAGTAGCATGTAAAGTTTCTCAGAGGGCAACATGTAGTTTTTTTTTTTTTTTTTTTTTTTGAGAATTTGAGTTAAAAGGAAGGAAAAAAAAAACGAGAGGGAATTATATCAAAAAGAGAGTTTCCCTCTTGAACTAAGATTCAACCTTTTCCAAAGTCTTAGGTAGGTAATACTTAAGCCTGCTAGTGTTAATTCTCGAACAATGGATGCAGCTAGGTTATCCCCAATTATGCTAGCGCAGCTAGATTACAAGTATGGGGTGCTGTCAAAATGTGTTTTTTCTTCTTCATTAGTGTTCAACATTCATAACATAATCAAAAGAGAATAAGCACCTATTTGGTTATGTCTTCAGGGAACAGGTGTCAAAAATTGGTTAATAAGCACCAGGTGAAATAGCATTTCATGCCCTTTAGGAAGTGAACAGGGCATGGGTCTTGGGTTGCAAGGTGCGTTTGGTACCTTTCTAAATCACCAATAAGGAAAAATGAATGAATAAAAATAAAAAGAAAATTTTTTGTTTCGATGAAAGAATAGCACTATGTGTTAATCTATGCAATGCTGGCTTTAATTTACATTTTGACAAGCGGTAGCTGTCCTTCCATTTTCCCACTCTTAAACCAAACAAAGGTAGGAGAGGTCCTGTCCCTCTTCGGCTCCCTCTTTCTAGCCTCCTCTGTCCCATCTTTCCTATCTAAGATTGTATAACTGTTCTCCTTAAAGGCAACCAAATAGAAGTCATATAGGATCTAAGCACTGAAATTAGTATTTGAAAAAGTTTAAACAAATTCATGGATTAGCAAGTTTGTCAATGGTTTTAGATGTCTAAACAGCAGCTTTAGTTCTTTTTTACAATGCTGTGTTCCAGTAATCATGCCATTAGTTCACAAATTGTCCATTGATCTTTTTCCTCACGATAGGACCCATGCATTAAATGTTAAGATTCTGGATGTTGTATAAAACAGTGGTAGCAGCTTTAAATGTTCTTTGCTTTGCTTTCTGCTTGGGCAAATGCTTATTGGTTTTAGTTAATTATGCTTTTGGCCTTTCTTCTGCCCCTTTCTTTTTCCAGCTCAGGTTACCCTTTCAAACCAATGGCTCTGAGTTTTAAACTTTGCGACAGTTCTATCTGGTTGCCAAGTGAATCATTAACTTGGTCTTATTTAACTGCTTCCTTGAAGAGTTCCCAAATCATAGTATCTTAGACCAGTAGTGGGCTTCATTAGATGTGCTTGATTGTTCATTCTCTTGTTGATAAATCTGAGTTGAGATTTGTGTGTGAATGTGCGCTTGGGATTTTCTAAGCTTAAGAATCTTGCATTGATCTTGTGTTTGACTATAATGGCAGGTCAGGCGTCACTCTTCAAGTTTTCTGATTAACTAACGGTGTGGTTGGAAGTATTTCTCATATGAAATAAAGCTGGCTAGGAAAAGAAAATAAAAAGAAAAAAAGAAAAAAATTTAACAGAGAAAAAAGATTGGTTTGGGGGGAAAGGGAGGGCAGAGAGAGGATTTTAGGAGTGCAGGAGAGAGAACAATGAAAGATTAAAGTTTTGTGGAAAAAAGTTGGAAGCTTTGGAAAGTACAACTTGGGGAAAGCGAGTGAAAAAATAGAAGGAAAGAGAGAAAAAAGAAATACTTGTAGTCAAAATCGCACCACTTGCCATTTTGGAGAAGGTGATAGAAAGAATAACGAGGCAATTGACTAGGATTCATATCGCTTTTGTTGGTATAAACTCCAGTTCTGGGGCTTGGATGGCAAGAGGAAGAGATGGTATTCGAGATTCCTAACCCAGAGACAGAAAAGTTGAGAGGTGTAATATGGATTGAAGATTAAGGCTAGACTTGGGTATAGCTGTCTTACTGGTGAAGCTAGCTGCTGCTTTCGGTGACGATTATTGCTCGAGGAATGTTTAGGTATTTTGCTTATCTATGGTGAGGGGTCATTGATCTCCCTTTTTCTTTTCAGATGGATTAAATAGGGATGTCTAGTGTCTTAACAATATTATTATTTTGCTTATCTTTTTCTCTACGCGAGATGATATCACAAGATTGACCTCACAAATTGATGCACGCCACACTTTCTTTCTCAGTTAATCTCTAAAAGTTCGATGGATACCCAGGTTATCTTATAGACATTATTTTAAGCATTCCTTTTACTATGGAAGACCATCAGTGGAGAACATTGTGTATTGATTTGGTAGGAAAATTCTTCAGCTTGATATGCTTCCCTAAGGGGAAAAAATGACATGCGGAAATGAGTTGTTCACTTGGCTCTGTTGCCTGGAATTCTTATGAATGATGTACCTGTATTTTTGGCTTGGAACCTCTATGTTTGAATTTACTCCTCTGATATGACCATTGTTGCCTTTCTGAAGTGAAGCCCCCCCTCCTCCTTCCAAATTACTTTCAACGAGAATTCAAGTCTTGCTATCCAAAAACAACTTTTTTTTTTCTCGAAATGTTGAATTACTTATCAGATATACTATTTTCCTTTTAGTATCTTATATGCTTGTTTTTGTTTCTGCTTCCTTTCTCTTCTATTTTCAAACTTGGGGTTCATTAACTGCTGTTTTGATTGGCAGCATATGCTGTATGTTTATAGGTTCCATAGATCTATTTTTGAGCCATACATCATTTCACAGAAACTGCAGTGAGAAAGTTTCTAAGGCTAAAAGGTGTTGATAGTGGGTGGATTTGAGGCCTATATCTAGCTGTTTTGTCTTCTATGGAATAGAGTAACAATGCGTTATCTAAAGATGTGCCAAGGAACATGCCTACCAGATGAGAAACAGTTGTACTGGTTGCATGATTCTAATATCTCTACATCTAATGCATTGTAGAGTTTAAATAGTAGGCCGCGCTAGTAAAAAAATGCTGATCTCAATATACAGCCTCTGTTTCAGTTGTGACGATGAATTGATCTGTTAGGCCTATTAGTGGAGTATTGTGCTTGTTTGTTCTTCCAAAATAATCCTTTTAAGCTGAAACTGGGTCTGCAGGTTGATTACTCATGTACACCTGAAGAAGTACAGCAGCATTTCCAGCCATGTGGGACTGTGAACAGAGTCACTATCCGCACTGACAAGTATGGCCAACCAAAGGGTTATGCTTATGTGGAATTCCTTGAAGCAGAGGCTGTCCAAGAGGCTCTCTCGTTGAATGAATCTGAACTTCATGGACGCCACTTAAAGGTTAAAGCAATAGTTTCCATTTTTTTTTCCTTTCTTTTCTATGTTTTGGGACAAAATATGCTTCAATTGACTTGTTGCATAATGTTGAACCTAATGTTATATAACTTCCCAAAGCTCTAAAATGTTTTCTCTCTTTTTCAACCTTGTAAACTTTTGAAATGTAAGTTTTCAGGTGACTGCCAAGCGCACTAATGTACCTGGTATGAAGCAGTATCGTCCTCGTCGACCCAACCCCTATATGCGATCCAGAAGCCCCATGATAGCCCCCTACATGTACCCCCCTTATGGATATGGGTATGCATCTTGAAGATTGCTTACTCTTCTTGGTCACAGTTCAACTTTTGATTCTCCTGCCAGTCTTACTTTCCTCTGATATGATTGTTCTTTCGACTGAAACTCTAGCATATTATATTTCTGTTGCAGGAAGGTTCCAAGATTCAGAATGCCGATGCGTTACAATCCATACTACTAATTATTCCATTCTTTTCAAGGCAGATTTGCTGGTAGTCTATTAACGGACAAGTGCAACACCTCTCCCTGTGTTATCTCATGTTAAGAATATAGATATGCTGCTTTAATGGATCTGGTTGTGTTTTAGATTTGACCAGTTTGCTCACTTTACTTGAGACAATAAACAGTGTACATTTGATGCTTGCCTCTGCTTTGCTCCCAATGCTGTGAGTTTCCATTTGAAATTTTCCATGAAAGCTTCTAATACAGGTTTCGGTGTGCATAAATTGTTTGGTTGGTTTCAGACTCTTTCACATTGATTATATTGCATTGCACAAAATTTATACTGAAATATGAGATGTATTTGATGGCTTACAATAGTTGCATAGGAGCTCTCAGTGTCTTTCGAGTTTGTGTGAGTTAAAGTGACAACGGAGACTGCCTCTTGGAGACTTCTTAAGCCCTCATTTTTGAGTTGGAGGATTCTTATCATAGATCTCTAGTTAACCCTTTAAGAGACTTCACCCAATATACTTTATGACATCTTTTATCGTGCCTGTTATCTTTTGTTTAACATATGATACGTCTTTCGCTCTTTTATTATAACCCTTGGAGAGGACACTGTAGATGCATGCCTTTATCCGAATACCGAAATTGAGTCTGATGGATGAAGACTTCATTGGGTTCGTAATAAATAAACAAGCGTGCAAATTCAAGTTGTTTGATGTTTGAGTCACCATCATATTGAAACTCTAGAGTCGTGATTTGTTTATAATCACACACGCTGACAAGCACACACTTCTATATATTGTATACATTTCTGTACATGTACTGTTAAGGTCTGTAAGTTTGGGTTTATGGGGCTTAAATTGGTGATAGTATTTAAATGAAATATGATTCAATTAGCTTTCAAACTTGGATCATAGGCACAATGATTGAAATACGTAATAAATCACATAAGAGATAATCACACATCCTGAATTTGAACGACGGAGTGGGTTATATGGAAGGATTACATAGGCTAGGCTAGATTGATAGCCACTATGTAGTGACCACTGGGACATCAGCTACTAAATTTTAGTGGACTTGGGTGGGGGCCTAAGTTTGAATAAAAAGGTACTTTACTAGCCTAGGTTTTAGGATTGTTGTTTTGACTTTGTTTTCTTCCAAAAAAGTCTATTACAGAAAGGAAAATGCAAAGGCAAAATATCTATTTTTGTAAGAACTTAACAAAAGAAATATACCTACTATATCTCTAAGATTTTTAGAAAATCAATAATTTTTCGCTAGTTGATTTAAAGAAAAATATGTGGTCATATATTTTATTACAGCAAAAGGCAATTCAAACTCAGGTCCGGTAGATATGTTTTATCTACAAGATGCTAGCATCACGTGAGCTCTGTCATGCATGAGATGCATGTGTCGGGTGTAAAAGTAACAGGAGTTACGTGGTCGTGGGAATCTTCACGTTTCTGTTTTAATGTGACTGGTGTTCGGAACTTCCCTGTGGGATATATAAAACACAATAAGTGCTCACAAAACAGAGGAACAAGGGAAATACCTAACTCTGATGTCTCGAGGTTTGCTGCAGATTATCTGCTTATTAATCTCATCTTTTTCTTAACATGGATCAAGCAGGGTAAAGAATTTTCATTTTGGAGATGCATTGTATATATAGGATAAAAATTTCACATTGAATATATAATTTCTTGTTGTAAAATTTAAATGAAGAAAATGTTCTTCCAACTCTTTAATTAATTCTAAAGCTTAAACTTTTAGACCTTTTAACATGGTACCAATTCTAGGTTAAAATTATTCGACTCTACTCTTAAACTTAATATCTCAGCATATAGAATGTATATGCTAGTGATAAAAGTTATATATATAATTTTTTATGATAAAACTTAAATAAAACAAGTATCTTGTTATTCTTAAAACTTACTTTTAAATTTTATCTCCTTATGGCACTCTACATTTGCTCTCTGTGGATGCTGCACGGATTCACGTACTTCTTTTCCCTTTACCCTCAAAATCTTTTCCAGTTCCAAATGACAACAATCATCTGTGTTTTGGTTAAGTAATGAGTGACTTCTGGGTTATTAAACTCCTTTGATACAATTCGGTGAGACGTACATTTACCTCAAACTACAGTTCGTTAATCAATGCTGCTTTGGCAGGTCCTGTTTGGAGAAGAGGCTCAGGATCATCAGTCAGTATTACAAGGACTTGCTGAAGAAACAGGATATATGTACACTAGCAGGATTTAGAGTGAAGTGGGAAAGGAGAAAAGCAGAAGGTCTTAAGGATTGAGTTGAATAACGAGGTAGTTCCTTATATTCTTCAACCTTAAAACCTTTTTCGTTACACGGTTTTCCTCCCATATTTTTGTTCTCTAGTGCTGAAGGGGGTTAGAGGGGTTGACTTGCCGCTGGAACTGCGTGACAAACTGTCCAGACATCTGATTAACTAGATGATGGGAATAAAATCCATCCAATTGGGATTAAAAACCTATTCTTTACATTAAAATCTAAATTAACGTTCAGATTGGTATTGATTTCTCCCTAATTTTAGTCACATAAAAGGGCCAGTACCCCTTAATCTCCTCCCCCTCCCTCGCTCAGAAATGGCTCTCTCAGTCACCACCAACCTCTCCTCCAGACCCCTTGTACAGCACCACCAACGCCTAGAACGCTACCATCACCATCATCGTCATCTCTCTCTGCTCCCCAGGCGTAAACCCGTCTCAGCCGTACACGCCGCTGACCCCTCGAAGTCAACGCCCGTGGCCACCCCAATTCCCACCAAATGGAGCCTCGACAGTTGGAAAGCCATGAAGGCCCTCCAGCTCCCCGAATATCCTGATCAGAACGAGCTCGACATGGTCCTCAAGACCCTCGAGTCCTTCCCTCCCGTCGTCTTCGCTGGTGAGGCGAGGCGCCTGGAGGACCGCCTGGCCGAGGCCGCTCAAGGCCAGGCCTTTCTGCTTCAGGGTGGTGATTGTGCTGAGAGCTTCAAGGAGTTCGACGCCAACAACATTCGTGACACTTTCCGTGTTCTTCTTCAGATGGGCGTCGTTCTAATGTTCGGTGGACAAATGCCTGTTATCAAGGTCTTTCATTTTTCCGTTTCTTTTGATTAATCTTCTATTTTCTTCTTCTTCTGTTCCTTATACGTGTAATTCTGAGTAATCATTGAGGCATATATGCATTATGGGGTTGAACTTTTGTTGAGAGATTTAGAATTTTGGCATAATTTCCACAATACCAGCAAAGAAGTGAAGTAATGGCGGAATTTATTTGTTATAATTGATTGTTCTTTTCTCCGTCAGTGATAACTCCTCCAATGCTCTACGATGGTAGTTGGATTGAACAATTTGAAAAGATTGTGAGTTTGACTATTTAGGTTGGTAGAATGGCGGGTCAGTTTGCAAAGCCAAGATCAGATCCATTTGAGGAGAAGGATGGAGTAAAGCTGCCAAGTTACAGAGGTGACAATATCAATGGCGATGCATTTGATGCAGAATCAAGAATTCCAGACCCTGATAGATTGATTAGGGCCTATGGACAATCCGTTTCTACTTTGAACCTCTTAAGGGCATTTGCTAGTGGAGGTTATGCAGCAATGCAGAGAGTCACCCAATGGAATCTAGATTTCATGGAGCATAGTGAGCAAGGCGATAGGTATAGCTCATATTCTCTTAGTTTGGCTGCACTTCCATTTTTCGTTTGGTTAAAGCTTCATACTTGAATATCCCTGATGTTTTAATCATGCAATGGAATTAATATCTTCATACTACCCTCAATTATCTTTTCGCAGTTGTTTGGTTCGAACTGTTGGGTAAAACAGATTTGTCACTTTTAAAAGTTGGCCTTAACTAGGGCCATATTATTTGATAGATTGAATTTGTCTCGTAGATTAAGTTCAATTTGTGGTCCTAGAAGCCCATGCAGATTGACCAGAGAAGAATAACGGGCTTTACCATCTCATGTTTCTTTTATGTGCATGTAATAAATCTTTACTGATCATCGTTGTGTTTCTGCTTGTCCACTTGTGCATTAATCAAATAATTCAATGATGTCTTTTCAGTGCTCTGTTTTAGCTTTAAGAAACGTTATCAATGAGATGAAAATCTCAACACCAACACATTTTTGTGTCTTAGGAGTAGGGAATGGCAAGTTAAGAAGAAAAAAGCCAAAGAAGGAACCCCAAATAAGCTTCATTTGTTAAGCCTTTTTATTTTTGTTGTCTTCTCTCTCTGAGGATTAACAAATGCTTATTGTCCTGTAGCCTTATTACTATCTTGAATATTTAGATTTCAAAGCAGGAACAGGTAAAGTTCCAATTCCAATTCCTGGAAAATTTACTGGTATTAGTATGTCTGTTTGCTTGTCACCAGGTACCGTGAACTGGCTCATCGAGTTGATGAGGCTCTTGGATTCATGGCTGCGGCTGGACTGACTGCTGATCACCCAATCATGACTACAACAGATTTCTGGACATCTCATGAATGCTTGCTTTTGCCTTATGAGCAAGCACTTACAAGAGAGGATTCTACTTCTGGTCTGTACTACGACTGTTCTGCTCACATGCTTTGGGTGGGGGAACGGACCCGCCAACTTGATGGTGCCCATGTTGAGTTTCTGAGGGGAATAGCTAATCCTCTTGGCATCAAGGTATCTAAAATGTTTTTGTTTCTGTCTATACTTCTACGAAACTCTTTTCTTCCTTCTGTTGCTGTTTTCCTTTTATCATTTTACAATTTCCTCTTGACTTTGTTAAGCAAAGTTGTTCTTGCTAAATAAATTCCTTGTAGAACTTGAAATTCCTTAAGTCCCCCCTAAAGCACACCCTTTTTGCTGTGAAAGTTTTGACCTGTTAAACACTTGTATGTGGCTAGGTCCCTTTGTTAAAGAATTTAGCTTGGCGGTGATAAATGATTGCTCTGCTGTGAAAAGATTAGAGAACTAATGGAAGAGTGAATTGTGATGCAGGCGAGTGACAAAATGGATCCAAGCGAGCTCGTGAGGCTCATAGATATTCTAAATCCAAAGAACAAGCCGGGAAGAATAACAATAATTGTAAGAATGGGAGCCGAGAACATGAGAGTGAAGCTTCCTCATCTGATCAGAGCTGTCCGTGGAGCTGGTCAAATTGTCACTTGGGTCAGTGATCCCATGCATGGGAACACCATTAAAGCTCCTTGCGGACTTAAAACCCGTTCCTTCGACGCAATTAGGGTATGATATCTGGACTAGTTCATATCATTTACATCTACCACCGAGTTCAGTTGATTAGTTTTAACTTGTTGGTATTCAATTATCTAGCATAAGTGCTAAATCAAATCACCATGCAAGTTTCATGTGGGTCATTCAACCCATCCTGGCCATGATCTTTGACTGCCTTGATTAATGTCGTCCTCATTGATGCCATATCTAGTTGGCATCAAAAGTCACTTTTTGGCTTGAGGAGTGACTGGAGTTATACTGATTGTTCGGATTTCATCCTACACCAGAATGGAGTTTAATTCTTGAGGCCATATATGCATTGGTGTCTTACTTTCCTCATGAGCGCTTTTGGGACATATCATTGGGCCCACTTAATATAGTATTAGAATATGCTTTTCTTTTCCTTTTGGGCAAATAGCCAAAGAAACTTCATGTTGATTGAATATCACTCTTTAGAGTACAGGGAGCATGTTAGGATTTCATCCCACACTGAAAGTGGAGTTTCATTTTTGGGGCGTAACATGCATTAATGTCTCTCTTTTCTCATGAACATTTTTAAGAGAATACCATTTAGCCCACTTTATACTAATGAACAATAAATTAACAATTTTACTTTTACTTTGCTGTAATTACCTTTTGGCTTTTCCCTTCTTTTCATTTTTGGTGACAATTAAGAGTTTTCGTATTCCTGGTAGGCCGAGCTGAGAGCATTCTTTGATGTTCACGATCAAGAAGGAAGCTACCCTGGGGGAGTTCATCTAGAGATGACTGGGCAGAATGTGACAGAATGTGTAGGAGGTTCACGAACCATAACCTATAATGATCTGGGCTCACGCTACCACACCCACTGCGACCCAAGGCTGAATGCTTCCCAATCTCTGGAGATCGCCTTCATCATCGCAGACCGGCTACGAAAGAGAAGGCTTGGCTCCAAGCATCTGCTAGCCTCAGCTGGATTCTAGGACTCCTTTTGCCCATTTCGAAGCATAAACTTTAATAGACTTTTTCAAGGTGTGCTATGATCTTTATGTATATATTGATATAACAAGTGAAGACCTTGCATATGCTTGTTTACTTTGAACCCTTCATAAAACTGGCAACATTTTGTATCTATGAATAAAGTTGAGAAGTTGAAGCTTAAAGAGTTCCAAATAAGCCGAAGGAGGTTCCTTCGTCAAGCTGCCTGGCCAGAATCAGTTACTTTCTTTATTACAACATATAAAACGTACACTGAATGATTAAAGCCTTCACTCTGGTCCCCTCCACTCCCCACCAACCTTTGCGAATCCTCCACCTTCACTGCATTTCATGATTAAGCTTTCCGTTTGGTCCCCACTCAACAAAACCATAACGCCTCCAGCCGCAACATATATATATATATATATATTGTCCTTTTTTCTCCGGAACAAGACAATATTCCGACAAATTTCATTATAACTATTTTGAATAGGTACAACACTAAGTGAAATCTTATCCTCTAAAAAAATTAATCACCTAATATTAATTGATTATCTATATAAACATCTAAATATGAATAAGGCAATAAACGGTCCAGAATTGTCACATTCTAAACTATAATAGTTCCTTAAATCTTACGTAGACCATTTCTTATTTTTTTAAAACATAAACGCAAATTCACACCATTCTGAACCAAATGTCGCTTGTCGACATGTCGCTTATGCTCTTTGTTCTTATCCTAAACGTACATTTTCATTTTGCCTCTTTTGCACGTGAGACGCTACTGTGTCTATGGATTCTTGAAGAGTCCCCGCTTTACAGAATATAACTTATATTATTATTTAACCCTCCGACGGATTTTGCATTCTTGTTTACAAGAGAATTTACACGTCATGTAACACGACAAACTTAAGGGCGTGTCTACTAAGTATTCCTGTAGAACCCGCCACATCGGTATTTACATGCCTACACACGTGGCGTCTCTCACACGAGTGTCTTGCACGCTGAAGTCTGGGGGTCCCACATCGCCGGCAACAAGAACTGTCTCCCGTTCACCCCATGGGCGTTGTAGCTTGCCCTCGTAGTCTTATCCACAAGGACAGTTCCCGGGTAGCCCGGATATGCACCCGACCCGAACACCCCCGTACAAGCCGACACTGCCTCCAACGGCGCCGTCGCCGGGCCCTGGAAGTACCCGTTGTTGAATGGGTTGGTGACGGTTCCGGCCAAAAGTGTAGCCAAGTTGATGATCATGCCGTCGACTCCGACGTCTCCGTTCGGCGCGACTAACGGCGGGGTCTGTGGGCCGTAGAGAGGCTGGTGGAAGGGCCAGGCGCATTGGCCAGGGCACTGAGTCTCCGAGTTGCCGACCCACACGTAAGCGGCCCGTGCTTTCCCGTTGCCCACCGGAATAGACCCGTGGGAGCCACAACGACTGCAAAAACCTTCAACAGCAACATCCTTGGCAGTCAAAACAACGTTGATCGCGTCCAGCTGGTTGACCTTATGGGCCAAAGCGACCAGGTGCCAGTTTTTCAGTGTCTTCCCCAGTGTATAGGCCTCGTGGAGGATTTGCTTTCCCACGACGAGCGTGGAGGAGCCCCCCTTGTACTTCTCGGTCGTCTTCCACCACGATGAAGCGGATGGAAGTAGGGGACGTGGGGAGTTGAGCGACTGTATGAAGTCCACGATTATGGACCGCTGGGTCGGGGTAAACTGGCCGTACCAAATCAGATTAACGGCGATTTTGCCCTTCAGAAGAGCACCGTTGTGGTACTTCAGTACAAGCGGCTGTTGCTGCACCAAGGCGGCGAGCTTCCTGGGAGCACCCACTACGGGCTCGATGGTACTGAAAACTAAGAAAAAGGCAAAAGGAACCACAAGGCTGTATTTAGACAACATGGTGAAGCAACTAAAGGAAAACTGCAAAGAGACGCTTAGCTGCCTGGAATTGCTGAGACAAGGGAGAGGAGAAGTAGTATTTATACATGGGTTTTCGCGTTGAGGGAGACAGCTGTGAGAAGCGGGGGTGTTAATATCGAGTATTAGACACGTGGATGCCTTCTGTTGGGTATTCAAATAAGAGCAGCTTGGCCAGCCTGTAAGGTTCCTTTGGGATTACGTGGTGGTCTACAAATGATGGCGACCCGGTAAGTGAAGCGTCTAGCCTGGTTACAGGCAGTGGATATAGATGGTGACCCGCCCCACGAGAACGTTATTATTCCCCCTCTTTCCAAAGCACACTCCTCCCCCGTTCACATTTCAAATCTAGTGGGTCCACCTCGAAGGATCCTCACCGTCGATTTGAGAGACTGTTTGAGTGGGTGCATAATTGGAAAGAAGGGGCCCATGGGGTTTGATGAGCGATGACATAAGCTAGGGGAGGCTTGAGGTGCGAAGCCCAAGAGAAGTGGTTCAGTACTTTAAGGATTATTAAAGTAATATTGTCGCGCATGATGGCAGCCCCCGGATAAAAAATCACTGATTCCCTAGAGGCCTCAACCTGCGTTCCCGAAAGTAGACCTGCGAGCTAGAGGTGGGGCAGAACCTCAGGCTTTGAGAGAACGACGTCGAGTCAACCGAGGTTGGCGGAACTGGGGTTTTGGAGTTTGAGAAGAGTCCAGAGAAGCAATTGGGAAACACTTTTTCGAGTGGAGGACGCGGGCCGGTGCCGACGGGGGTCCAGCGTTAAAAAAAAAAAAAAAAAAAAAAAAGGAAAGAATTCGTGAGGAATTTAGGTAGGAAAAGTGAATGCATATTTATTTGATGAGACAATAGCTGGGCCGAATCAACAAGTTACACTTTAGGGTAATTCCAAAAGTTACTCTACGGCTTTTTGGGTAAGTTTCGTTGACACGTTCCAAGCCGGGAGGGGATAGGTGTCACGTGCGCCAAAGGTTTATCGACTTTACAAGGGCACCTGACCCCAAACACCCATTTTACCTGTGTCGGCAAAATCCGATTTAGTCACTGTTTCTACACATTAATCATGTGACACAAATCAAAAGGACTTCCTTTTTCGAAAAGGCAAACAGAGAAAAGAAAGGCTATATAGTTCAGGACGAGTTCGACATTATTAGACTTCACGCATGTTATAGTAGCTCACTCAACTTGTAAGTTGTAGAGGAATTTTGTTACTGTGGATATTTAATTTCAAATTAATAAGTAGTTTGTTGAGAATTTAAATTTAATTTTTTATGAATAAAAAAATTTGTAAAATATAATGTAACACGTTTAGGATAAAAGAACATATTATTAGATTCTTTTATTTAATATTTTAAAATTTTAAGTTAAATACATACTTCTTTTTTTATAAAATCTAAGAAATTTAGAGGCATAGGTTGACAAACTATCCTACCATTGAAAGAGTAGAGGAAGTATTGTATATCAAAATTGAACAACTTTATTTTAAAAAAAATAGGAGCAGTATCCTAATAAATTTTATTAATATTAATAAAGTTAGGCATAATAATCATATCTCGGATGAATATAAAGAAAATTGTATAATTTTATCCTTAAAAAAACAGTCACTTACATATTAAGTAACCACACATAAATAAACTAAAAATATAAAATATATTAGACAGTAGTACATTCACTTAATCTTATAGTAACTTATAATTATCTAATCTTAGATGATGCTTAATATAAATATCTAAACACATATGAGGCAATATGCCAAATTGGTCAAAAATAGCGAGACCATATACTACCACAACTTTATTGGCCTCAAAATAGATAATAATAAATAAATAAAAAGATAGAAAGAAGGACAATAAAATGAATGGTTTAAAAAAATCCTCAATGCCGCCCATAGGATAATGGACTCTGTGAACAGAGAAGTGGATGAAATCAAATCGACAGCTAAAAGGGGAAGGGTAGAGGTATGGTGGAGTTGCTGGAGTTTAACCAAGACTTTAACCTCGGATTGTGATGAGCAAGGACAAAAAGATGTTGGAGAAGCGACAAGAAGCCTCGGAAATTATTAAAGCAGGGGAAAGGAGGGTCCTGCTAGCGTCCAATTTGGTTGATCTCTCTTTTGGTCCTTTGTGTTCTTTTTTCAAACGTTACGAGTCGACCGACTACACACCACCATTGATTGTTTCCCGAGCTTCTCCCTCAAGCATCACGCCTCTACAACAAAGCCATCTTTGACTCATGTTATGAGTGCAACTTGCCCCCAGCTCACTAGCCACAAAGCAAAAGCCTCCATTCTTATCTTTTCTTCCCATGCTTACCCAAAAGATGCCCAAGTTACTCCTTTTACAGCTGTTCCATTGATGCACTGGAAAGTGTACCTAGAATTATTACGGTGGCATTTGGAGCTGGACTTTGCTGTGCCTCATTTATCAAGGACCGCGAGAACATACATCACTCCCATAAAGGGTTTTAGGAATTTGGTACGTCCTATTTTTGTTAGGATAGGTAAGTTTTTTATTAAGCTCAAAAAATGAAATGTAATTTTCAATGTGAGACAAAATCCCAACATGCTCTCTTCCATGCTAAGATGTGATTTTCAACTAATATAAAAAGTATCTTAACTACTGTCCCAAGAGGAAAAAACTTATTCCAAACTTATATTAAAATATGATAATTTCTTTTTAAATTTTTTTAAAAAAATAATCATTTATAAGATCAAAAATTCATTATGAAACAATATCCACGATAAAGTTTATCTAAAAGTTTCTTTCTGTGTCCCACGAAAAAATTGCTGTCTTTTATGAAGAGTGCAGGCCTCAATTATTTTGCAGGAGTGTCCCGGGAGAAGCTTAAATCAAGAGCCGTGAAAAGAGACGAATCGATTGTACACGAAACCTGTACCCTCCGTATCTTAGGTTCTGACAGAAGAACAGAACTAGGTGGTAACGTGTGGGATGTCCATCATGTCACCACCCAATAGCCTGCAAAATTGACCAAATAGTAACGCAAGTCGGTACGGATTTTAGATCCCAAGAAGCTGCCACGAAGGGCCTCAGCGGATGGCTCTCCAAATTCCAAAACGAGGCAATGACGGACGTGGTAGCACCTGGCAAGTACCAAGCTAGATTGATGCCACCTCGTGGGGGATGGCACTTGGCTTCCAAGTAGTACAGGAGGGACAATTTAACAGTGGCTACTCCACCACTAAAGGAAGAAAAGAAGGAAATGGACCCTTGCATGGGATTTGCTTGTGAAGAGTATCTTTCAGTGGCCTAGACCCTAATGCCCACTGCTTGAATTGTCATATCCTTGTCGGTCACTGATTGATTTACCTCATCACCTACACTTGGTCAATTGATTGTCTTAATTATTGAGCCTGATATTGATTTTGGCATGATATTGTCCACATTTGGCAATACTTTAGTTAAAAGTGTGGATAAAAAATGGATGGAAGTTATCTAAAAATTGGATAAAACCACGCACTTAAATAAACATAAAAAGATATTTTTAACTCAAAGAAAACTCATAGTATAACGTTAGAGCTTCTTAAAAGCTTTGGTTGTATGTATTTAAATTAGTTGTTAAAAAAATGTAAACACGAAGTGTTAAGTTTTAAATGAGAAACATAAACTATTGTGATGAAAAGTGTGTTAAGTAAACAATATCTCCCAAATTAAATTTTTTATTTTTCATTTATGGATAAAGATTCTTATCGTATCTCACTGCTTGAGGTGAGGGTAGGTTAAGTTTTATGTGAAAATCAAAAAAGGTAATTTATAAAGACATGAATTTTTCTACTGAATAATTTTAATTTTTTACAACTAAAGATAAAACACATATAAAGAAAATAAATTATAACTTAACTTTAGAATTAACTTATTTGGACGCTTGTAATAATGTACTCTCACTTGTATATTGCACTATCAGGAAAAGCTGTGCAAGAACGAGTCGAAAGGGCACCGGCGACTTCTGCACTGCATTATGAAGATTGTCGTTAATAACAGGCTGTAATAGACTTGGGCATGCACCGAAGAAGACGTAGTCTACCGACTTGGCTTTGTTTTTCCGTGTTGGGACAAGCGTTTTGAGAAAGTTAGGACACGACCGAGACGTCTCCTCCGAACAATCTAAAAGCGATTGCTTTGGAGTGATGGGGAAGGATAACGAAACCCACCATAAACCCTAGGGCATTTCCCAAGTTAAAGACAAGCTAAGCGGCTTGCCATTTCCTGGTCAAGAGTGAGCTGCGATTTGTGGTTGGCTGTTCTGATAAGAATGGCTTCCATTTTGTGATTTTTATGTTGATTGTAAGGCTAGCATGAATCAGCTTGAAAGGGTAGAAGACAAAGAAAAAAGAAAACCAGAGAAAGATTTTCCCTGATGCTTTTTTGGCCTTTCTTTGACCGGAAACAAATAATGCATCTGTCACTCGTAAAGTTAGATTAAGAGTTGCTGAAAACTTTTTTTATTTAAATGATTTCATAAGTATATTTCTTGACAATGTCAAATAATCTAAACTATTAATACATTGTCTTAGTTATTACGTTAAAAGATTTAAAACTTAATTTAAAAAATTAGTTCAAGCATTTTCAAAATGGCAAATCTAGAATTAAGAGATTTTACAATATAGTAAGCACTTACCGACTGGATTGAGGCATGTTTCCTTTCTTTCGCAAAAAAAGAAAAGAAAGGAAAAGCGTGTCACCCTTTTTTTTTATGGTTACGATGGATTGACATCACACTAGCACATTCTTCCATTTTCCCATCTCTCTCTCTCCATTTCTTACTATTTAACCCTGTGAGCTGCCATCCATCTTTGAGAACAACTTGTAAATCGCAGCCACTTTCGCGAGTCCGACGGCGAATGAAATTGGCTTCCTGTTTTCCGAGGAGACCCGTTTGTATAAATCAATGAAACTTTGCGAAGTTCGAGGTTGCACTGTGTGGTGTTTCCAATCTTCAAGCTTAATGGTGCGAGGAGTAAACTCCAACTAGAGTTTTTAAGTGCTAAGATTAAACGAGTTCTTTAAGGCAACATGCAATTTTATAATAATTCCGATGAAGAAGCAAATGCCGAAGCTGTGCTGTGTGAATTACGACCATCTTGAAATAATTTATTCCCTGCACTGACAAGATGTCTGAACGTGAGGCGAAGCTGCCTGCCGCAGGAGAATTCACGAGCGAAGGGTAAAGGACACGAAATGTCAGCCACATCCATTTGGATGTTGTGGATAAGTTTTAGGAACTATTTGAGAATATTATGCGTTTTGAATTTAATATTTTCTAAAACGGAAAAACATCTATCATAATATTATGGTAGTAAAATATCCGATTATAATTATTTTTTAAGTCCAAAACTTGTGATGAAAAGATGTATCTTAGAAACTAGGCCTAACTAAAACACAGAACTGTGTAATAGTGGGTTGCCAGCGGAAACTTATAGGGCCATGCTCTCCTGTCACCTTACCAAAATGTGGGACTGGATATTTTAACTCTCTAACACTCCCTCGCAGTCTTACATTGGGTGCGGTGAGAGGTGAGACCAGTCTAAAAGGATTACACCAAGGTAGGTAGAACACAGGGCCGGCTCCAATATCATCTTAAAAACTGAATGGCCAACTAAAATACAAAACTGTGTAATAATAAGTTGTCAGTAGAAGCTTATAAGGCCAGGCTCTCCTGTCGCCTTACCCGGACTGGATATTTTAACACGCTAACAATGTATTATTACAAAGCCAATTAAATATCATTCTTATCTGAAATGAGTATATATCATTTGCTATTACTTGATCATCTTGAGCGTCGTTGTCACCCCTTGAATTGATGGGAATACTGTCATAGAAAGACAACCCAGTCCAGACTGTGTTCTAACAACTTTCACAATAGACCCAAGTGACGTTTTCCTACCTTGAAACCGCATAGTGTCCTGGCTCTTGAGGACCACGGGACTCTCACTTTTATGGAAATCATTGGGGGAGAAATGAAGGAGAGCTAACATCAAAGAGCTGTTCGAATTAAATATCCGAGTCAAGGATATGCTTGTCGCTGCATTATCTTGTTAATTATTTGAACCGATGGGGCACCAGCATTAAAGCCACGGCCATGAATAAAGAAAAAACAGGGCACATTTATTTGGAGGTGACACTCCGCCTAAACTAATTGACCCCGAAGAAGGAGTCGAGAGGATCACTTTCAAATTCGAATTGGCTTCTATTTACAAATATGTTAAACCAATTGGGGGACCATGATCATCGTGTTTAGCAGCAATACCCATGCTTCCTCCTGCCTGCAGACGTAAAATAAGGAGGCCCATGCTATGTTCCAAAACAATTGGCAAAATACAGCTGTAACTTGCGTCACTGCCACCCGCTGTATCGGGAAATGGCTCTGTTCTGATGGTGTGATGGCTGACGTAGCTTCCTCTGATTTTACTTCCCATCAATTTATGGAGTTCAGCCTCATCTTCTGACGGTCGTGTACTGTTTGCACTCAATTATTATTTTCCCTGCATTGAAATTCCAAATGGGTTAATATCTTGGCACCACGTGTTGAAGTATGGGGTAGAAAACAAACAGAATTTTGTCTACTCTGAAATTCATTATGTGAACGAGGTTTAAGAGAAATTGTATGAATTTTTTACTTTCAATCCCAAAAGAAGTTTAAATTTTAACAAGAATATAGTAGCTTTAAGATATGGTTAATAAATTTTACATTATTACAAAAATTATGAAAAATTTATTTATAAGATAATAAACTTTTTAATGTAATATTAAAAATCAGATTCTTCAAATATTATTAAAGAAGACAGAGAAATACTATCATACACCGTGATCAGTGTAAAGGGTTCACCACGTTAACGTGTTCAAGATCCAATCCAATCAATGCATCTTTGAACTTGATAGGTCATATATATATATAAAAGAAAGAAAGAAAAAGGAAGTGAAGTTATACCAAAAACAGCATCTGCAGAAGTATTATTCTTCTTTAACGTCACATCACGAGCTGCAAAGCAGCCTATTACAATAGATATACAAGTTATAAAAGAGGATGAGGTTGCAAAATAATGAAGATACTTTGTAACTACCATATCATTAGGCTGAAGAATAAGAATCCACTAAAATGCTTTGTAACCTCAAATCTATCAGGGCGAAGTTTAGTAAAAATACGCTGACAAAGTATGTGAGAAAGAGAAGAAAGTGAGAATATTCGAGCGAGAAAAAAAAAATTATTGGCAAAAACATTGTTGGGTGTTTGGTTGTTATGAAAATTGCATTAGTTGACCAAAAATCACAAGGGAGGGGTTGCAAGAGGAGGAAGGTGATGGAACTGGTGGAGGATGGTGATGTCAAGGGAAGTGTTGGCGCAGCATCAGTAATTGTGGGAGGAATGGGCGGTGCTGGTAATGTTGGAAGAGAGCGGTTATAGTGGACTTGTAGAGGGGGGACCCTGGGGCAACTTAGGATGAATGTTTTAAATGGCCGCATTATGGGTTCCTTGGATGGTAATCGTCTAGGAGTTAGATGCCTTGTGGCGCAGCCCAAGCCCAGCTTGATTTGCATTTATAAAATACTTAGGTTTTGAAAATGTAGATATTGAGTCCCACTCCCTTTATCTGTCTTTCCAGCTTCCACCACCAACATTTATAAACCCCCAGGTGAAATCTGGAGATGGGCATCTATTATCATATGGCTATGGAAAACTCAAGATTTTTAATGATTCTTGTACAGAGATATTCATTTGTTCATCAGTCTCAAAGCTAGTTGGAGTGTCTCTCTTATATTGGTAATTTTTTTTTTTCTTAAACTCATATGCTTAGGCAAGTTCGCAATATCAAACTTAAGACTTCTTGATCTTAGATATTACATGTTCTTAACTAAACTAAGTTGCCAAATAAGTTGACTACATGACTTTAATTTATTTTTTCTTTCTTTTTAGGTTGGGGTGAGAAGATTTTAATGGATTTATCTGAAAAAAGATGTCTCTAATAATTCAGACTCATGTCACGATCCATTCAAATGCCAATTGAACTGAAACTGCTCGAACAAATTGACTTCCATTCCACTTACCAAGAATTTCCTGGCCAAATATAAAAAGCTGGAAGGTAAAGACAGATTAACGTAAACGAGTAGAACTTTACTACCTATAAAATATTCAAAGAGAACCAAAGTGACGTGGCGTGCAGTGCTTTTCCCCTTAAATATACTTCCTAATTTAATGGTCGTCATCGCTCACGTCTTCTTCCTGTGATTTGCCAAGACCTTGCTCCCACTAGTTTTGAGAGCGGAGGTGAGAAGAAAACACCAATGCGTTCTTTTGTTTCATCCTATATAAATAGCTTTTTCCTTGACTAACCAAGCAAATCGGACCTAACAGCTGCCGCCCGATCCTTTTTTGTCAGTGCCTGCTGCCACTAGAATATATAAGTGGTCATCTTCTCCGCCCAAAGCCTGTGTTGTACTGAGTCGTGGGTGAAACCATTTACAATAAGCCAAAAAAGTCCGGCCTACCAGCTTGCGTGCGACGGAGAGAGATGGGATGGAAAGGAATATTGGGATTTGAGTATGGCGTAGTGCAAGCACCGCTGGGACCTGATATTTCTTGTCCTGAGCTTGTTGCTGCAGTTGCTAACGCCGGTGGACTTGGTATCCTCCGAGCGCCCGATTGGGTACTTATCTTTTTCCTTATCAGTTCATTACTCTTTGAATCACTCTCCCTGAGAGGATCCTCTCGTGTGCACTAAATTCATAAAATAGTATGCAATAGTCACGTTTTTTATAACTGGCTGTTTTTATTTGTCCAATATTTAAGATGCGAGTGTTCTTTCATGGCGGACTAAACCAGCTCTGCTGTGTTTTCAATTAGAGAAAGGGACAAAAATATAAATGGAAGGGAACTTGTAGTTGATACTCTCCATAGGTCTTCGCTGGTCCCATCTCAGTGCATGTTCCTCAAAATTTAGACAGTTTAAAACTTGGAACCCAAATAGTGTTTTGTAAGAATTTTCCTGATAATAAACTCTCACAAATTTATTGGCATACGCGTGAAGGATAAAATGAGTGCCTCACATATCACACTATGAACTTGTTGACTTTGTGTCTGTATTGAACCCTTGAAAGGGTGAGAGAGAATGGGAGGAAGATGTAGGAGGAAATAGACTTCTAATCCACGCTGTTGTGGTCCGTCACGATCTACTGAGGCATAGTTACTGCTAGGATAGGGACCAACCCTCAAAGGATTCCCTTTTGTAATCCTGATTCTCTATAGAATTCTTCAACACCAGGCTCCCACACAAAATAAACATCATGTTGAGGTGGTCTCCCTGAGGTCAGTGGACCTTCTCAAGTATTTTCACAAACTTGGTGTTGGTGATGAGTCTAGACTAATTATGGCAGCTAAATTCTAGGAGAACAATTAGTTATATTTCTGACATAGCTTACATATTGTTTCCCTTTTGTTTCATACAAAGTTATAAATGCTTCTTTTTCTAACTTTAAATTCGGACTTTAAATTTATTTTAACCAGGAGTCACCAGACTGTATACGGGAGTTGATAAGGAAAACGCGAACCTTAACAGACAAACCATTTGGGGTTGGTGTTGTCCTTGCCTTTCCACACGTGGAAAATATAAAGGCTATACTGGATGAGAAGGTGGCAATCCTGCAAATATCATGGGGTGAATGTTCCAAGGAGCTTGTGCTTGAAGCACATCATGCTGGGGTCAAGGTTGTTCCCCAAGTAAGTGTTATCTAACTGTTTATGTTTCGGACAATAAATATCGAGAGCACCATGCTTAATGAGTGTTATCGCTTTTCTTGGGCAAGTTAACTTGATGTACAGGATTTAGCATTTACCGACCCTGTACTGATCATGTAGCATTTCCACTTCATGAAGATCACTTAGTTTCACTTGATGTGTATTGTTTCTCATGAATAACACATATTTCTATTTGGAGATTGGAAGTTTTGAAGAAGCAAAAAGGGCAGTGGATGCTGGTGCAGATGCGATCATTGTCCAAGGACGTGAAGCAGGAGGGCATGTAATTGGTCAGGTATCAAGTTTGTTGTTCTTGTGCAATTCTGCGTTTATTATGATCAGTTGTTTTGCAATCAAAATCTTTTCTAACTTTTAGGATAGCGTGCTACCAATAATTTTCTATAAATTTTTAGCTGTTCTTTTGGGATAAGTTCAACTGTTGTAGAAGCTGTAGTCTACTCAAAATCACCTCCAAGTTTTCCTTGGTCTTGTTTGGAGAGTATTTCCTGTTTGTGCACTGAATTGTTTTGTTATGCGTGCTGAAATGTCTTCTCCGACAAAGTGAGTAGTGTCAAAAGTTTGTGATTCATAGATGAAATTCTTTCCTTTTTGCCTCTTGGCTCTTTGCTGTTCCATCGTAAAACTTGTTAAATTGAATTTTAAGTAAGTTGACCCCTTATCTTTTTTAAATAATTGTAGGAGGGTTGGATATCATTATTACCTAGGGTGGTTGATCTTGTTGCGCACCAAGATATACCTGTTATTGCTGCTGGGGGTATTGTGGATGCACGTGGTTATGTTGCTGCACTGGCCCTCGGTGCTCAAGGCGTCTGCCTAGGCACTAGGTATGGAATATTTCAATTATGTGATGTGAATTTAAAGAACTCATTTGAGCAATCACACTCTGATATTATGGGAAATATGACTTGCTTTTTTAGAGTCATGTTTCCATGAAACAGAGGGATTTCTGGCTGCCGCTCCATATGAAATTGTCTCCTTCATTTCAATACTGGCTATAGAAATGATTTTAACTTGGTGAAGATACTGTTCATTTTGAGCCTGTAAAGGACATAAAACATCTCACTGAACTGTTTCTTTATTGAATTTGTGAAGATATTGTAATTGATATTCTTGGGATGCTGTTAATTTTGCTTCATGGGCACGATGGAGTGCTGCCTTCAATTTTTTTAATGAAGAAAGCGGATACATCTAATGTCCACATCTGTCAAATCCTTGTGATTTTTCTTGTGGGAGTTTGCTCCAAAGTTAGATGGAAATCCAAACTTGAATATTTTTAATTCTTCTAAAACTCAGGAAAAAAAGAAAAGAAAAGTATCGCATTTTGTTCTTGTGTATTGTGATCTAGGCAGGATGCACAATATCTCCCTGACAGCATTGAGAAGTCTGTGTTAAATCTTTGAACTTGTTGTACTTTTGTTTGAGTGGTATTGTTTGAATTGCAATGCAGGTTTGTTGCAACTACTGAGAGCTATGCTCACCCTACCTACAAGAGGAAATTAATTGAACTTGACCAAACTGAGTATACCGGTATATTTGGTCGGGCAAGGTGGCCTGGTGCACCAGAACGTGTCCTGCAAACACCATTCTTCAACGAGTGGAAATCCCTTCCTCTTCATGAGAACGAACTCAACCAACGTGTTATTGGTCATTCAATCATACATGGCATGGTGAGAATTTAGTTTTTCCTCCTGTCAAAA
Source organism: Casuarina cunninghamiana (assembly GCA_028551485.1). NCBI lineage: Eukaryota > Viridiplantae > Streptophyta > Magnoliopsida > Fagales > Casuarinaceae > Casuarina > Casuarina cunninghamiana. Next base: position 11,841,326 of record CM052371.1, read on the forward strand.
TATTCTGCATCAGATAAACATGGACATGTTGAGGACTAAAAGATCATATATTTGCAGAAGGAAAAACCAAACACCATTAATGGTGCCAAATTAGCTCCTCTTTATTTAAGTTTACAACCATTTTCCCCATCCTTTTCCTGGATAGATTCATTAGGAAAGTTGGTCTCTTTTTATAGTTTATGCTCAAAACTTCTTCGACTACTCTGTTTTAGTAGGAGGTCCGATATACGTTTCTGCTGATCTTCACTCCCGTTTTCATCAGGAAAGAGAAATTCGGCAGTTTGCAGGGACAGTTCCAAATGCAGCCACCACAGGTGACATTGAGAGCATGGCAATGTATGCTGGCGAAGGTGTAGGCCTCATCAACGAAATTTTACCGGCAGGTGAAGTGGTCCAGCGACTGGTTCAAGGTGCTCAACATCTGATCCAGCAAAAATTCAATGCCAAGGTTGAGCCAGTCCTGGTATCAAACTAGACAGCCAAGTATCTTCCAAAATGTTCATATTTCAAATTTGCTACTGTGGATAATGCAGTCTGAACGTCTATATGCAATTCACAGCTCATATCCAATGTATATCTCCCTGTGTCCGGGTGAGTGTATGTTTGATCCCTGTCCATTTACTTGTAAGCTTTAAGTTGAATCGCATATCAAATAAAGGACACAGTCGTCTATGTTCTCTTTTTGAGCTCTGTAGTTGAATCTCATGAGAGGATGACAGACAAATAAACATCTACTTAAGAAAAGAAAGAAAGAAATAAAGGATCACAATGCTTTGGCTCTATTGTCTTTCACCTTGTTTCTTGTTTTGTATTTTTTTTCTCTTGTTTTATTTTAGCAACCCTAATTTTTACCTAAAATAAAACCATAAAGACGAAAATGAAAATGACAATAAACAAAAAATATAATTGAATCACAAAAAATGAACTCATGATAAATTGTTGTTAATAACAAACAAACAAACCACCTTTAATTCAAGAAGGATAAAAAAATAGTCACTCCATGTAATGAGATCTTGATAAAATATGAAATTGACAATGAGAATCTTAGTGAGATGCAAATGTGCAATAAAAAAATTGCTAATGAAGAAAGTGACGAAGAATTAGGAAAGATAAAAAAAAAAAAAAAGAGATAAGCAAAGAAGAGTAAGTTCTTGACAAAATATCAAATTCTAATTTTACAAATATTTACAATTCAAGTCAATGGAAAAAGACTAATACTAAGTTAAGTGACGTTGGGATAGAAAGAGATCCAATTAGAGAAAATATCTTATTTTTTTTCTAAAATGACAAAAATAATTGATATTTATATATAACATATTATATTTGAAAGTTATAAGTTTTGAAAAAATAATAGTTGAATTCTGAAAATAGAAATTAACATTGAAGCTAAAGATATTAAATTATAAAAATTAGATTTTATATTTCAAATGCACGTAATAATTATTTCAACAGCAAGAAATTTGACAAACGAAAAATGTATGTAAGTTCTATTTACGACTGATTATTTATTAAAATCACTGAATTAATTACTCATAGCTTCAAACTTGTTGAGTCACGCTTGGTTCAAATGAACGTCGACAGTGGCTTTTCTGTTCGGAGACCAGAATTGACTTGCTAATGAGCAAAAAAAAACCTCCAAAGTTGTGAAGCACGCTAAATTAAGAGTGAGTGTAAGCAAACCTTTATGCATTACACTAGAGTGAGTACACTTATACTGTTAATATTCTCACGAATCACAATAATTTGAGTTCACTTATACTGTTAATATTCTCATGAATCACAATAATTTGAGTTCACTTATACTGTTAATATTCTCATGAATCACAATAATCTGAGTACACTTATACTGTTAATATTCTCATGAATCACAATAATCTGGATTTGGTATAACATGTATAATATAAGAAGAGAACTAGATCCAGATTAAATGCTTGGTTTTAAAGATTTTGACGTTATTCATGTGTTGACCATTTAGATCTAGATTTCGCTGGCAATCTGTATGTTTTAAGGCTGCTTCTTGTTATGTTGAGGTTGGCATATTTTGGAAAACATCAAATGAGTTTAAAACATATTATATGTCCATTGTTCATGTTACCTAGTCACAAGATGTGTTTGAGATAATAAGGCTGTTTTCATTATTATAGCAAATCCGTATTTCAAGAGAGAAACAAAGTATATAGAAATTGATCACCATAGATAAAATGTAGGAATGAATAATCAAAATAATAAAGATTGATATAAGGGAACAATCAAAAAATATTTTTACAAAGCCATTCAGTCATGACAACATTCTTATTTTTTAAGCAAGTTTGGTGTTCTTGACAAACTCAAATAGCAATCTAAAAGGGGTCCTTTAGACGTGAGACATAGTCTAAAATCTAAGTCACAATATACATTAACCTCAAGTTTTCTTCTAAAAAAAAAAGTAATCCTAAACCTAGATCCCTTTAAATACTTGATTATCTTCATACCGACATCCATTTGTGAGACTTAGGATCATGCGTAAGTTTGTAGAAAATTTTCATTAACTAAGGTTTGGCTTGACGTGAGTAAGGTAGAATCATTGTAATAATATTTCATAACTTAAAGGATCATTGAGGGGGGATTTGACTTAGAAGATGTAACCCCAACACCAAGTTTAGGTGTGACTAGCTTCAAATTTTATTCCATGTGAATGGTGGTGGAATTGTAGGTGGATAATCCTACTTCCAATATAAGCTTAGGTACTTACTTATACTGGTTATGGTGTATGCATTCCTCTAAATGATCTATTTTAATTTCCAAAAAACTATTTCGGAGGGCCCAAGTCCTTTATATGAATGCTTAAATGAATATGTTATTTTAATGATCTAATTGCTATCTCATTGTTTCCAATAATCAGAATATTATCAATATAAATTAGAAGACTAATAAAGGAGATACATTGTTGCAAGTAAAGAGCATAATCATGCTTTGACTATTGGAACTTGATACTAGTGAGGATGACCATAAACCAAGCATTATGCTTTCTTAATGCTTACTTAAGATCATAAAAGGATTACTTAATCGACCTACTTGATTTTTTCCTTCATTGCAAATCCCTAAAAGGAGATCCATAAATGTTTCATTGTCCAAAGCATCATATAGATTGAAGTTATGAACATTCACTTGGTGAAGTAGCTAGTTGTATATAGAAGTTATGGATATAAAGGAGCAAACATTCACTGGTTGGGTTATGGTGAAAATGTGAACGTGCCTTAGAACAAAATAGAAAGCCAAAGCAATAAAGAAAAATAGAGAATGCAAATGAGAAACTCTAGAAGTTGTATTTTGATTGACGATCAATTCTTTGTAGGGGTTCTTTACAATCTATTCCTATTAAATGTATAGATTGTAGAGAACCACTGTAAATAAGGCATTGTAGAAAGAAAATTTCTATTCTAGCACCTCCTTGGCTGATTTTTGAAAATGACATATGAAATTTCAAGAGCTTTTCGTTCGGGAGTAGAGAATTTGAAAGTTTTTTGTTTGAGAGTAGAGTGTGAATCTTTGAGTTTCCAAAGTTGGTGTCATCACATTATCATCAGAAACAAACTAAAAGAAAATCTAGCCTAATCAAATTAGTTAAAGGATAAAGATCCTAGTTCCAAAGTAGTTACACCAAAAAAGCATCTTTGACAAGTGTCCAAATTAGTTATACAAAGAAAGCATCCTTAACAAATGTCAACTACATTTACTACTCATTTGTTAGTTTCAAAGGGCTACATTTAGTTTTTTGTTAGTTCCATAGGGCCACATTTAATGCTTTCTTTTCTAAAAGGGTTTTGTTGACTCATTTGATATTGTGTTTTCTTTTTGTGTGCTCAATTTCTTTATAAATAGAGGGTATGAACTCATTTAAGACAATTCATGAATTTTTGTTTTTTAATCATTTTGACCTATAATTTCCTTCTGCTTTACATTTCTAGCGTTTAATTTACACCTTTACTTTCTTGCCTTTAAATTCCTGCACCTTTAAATTCATCCTATACTTTCCATCCTTTAAATTCCCTTGCCATTTTACTTTCTTGCACTTTTAAATTTTGCAAGCTTTACAATTATCTTGTTACAAACTTGTTTTAGCCTAAGCTCACTCATTGCCTATTGCAAGTCACATCATGGTTGAGAAATGAAACTTGTAATGAATGTGAGGGTTGGTTGATAGCAATAGTCATAGACACATGGTGTCTTTAGATTTTTAGTTAAGGGTTGGTGGCCAATGGTGAGTGTCATAATTTGATGAATGTGGGTTAGTTATCAACGTTTGAGTACAAGCATATATGGCATCTCCAAATTTGTAAGCAAGAGCTGGTGGCCAATGATGAGTGTCTTGGTTTAATGAACATAGGTTGGTGGACAAAGTTAAGGTAGACATTAGTGTTATCAACATGGAGTTTGACTAGAGTTGATGTGGTGATTTTGCTAATACCTTTTAAAAGTTAATAAGGTGGGAGGAACTATAAGCATGGACTAGAGAAGTTTCTATAAGGAGTCCTTTGGTAAAGATGTTTGTGGGTTGATTAACAAAGAATTTAAAGTGAATGAAGAGTTGCTTTTGAACCATACATTCTTAGATGAAGTGAAAATCTATTTTAACTTGTTTCGCATGGATAAGGTAAACATTATTGGTAGTGAGATGAAGAGTCGAGATATTTTCACACTAAAGAGTGACAAAAATAGGGTGTAAGGCCATGAAGATTAGAAAGGAAATCCTCAATCTAGATAACTCAACAGATGCATCAACAAGATGCTTAAACTTGGCTTCAACTTTATAGTAAGTAATGGTTTGTTGTTTGTGTGAGCACTAAGAAATGAGATTCTTGTCAAGATAGATGTAGAAACCTCCTATGGAATGACAATCATGATGGTCACTAGACTAGCTAGCATCAGAGAAAGCAAGGAGATTTGTGGTTGAATTCTTAAAAAAGAAGATACCATGGTAAGGAGTATTAGTATGAAATTAAATAATCCTTTTGAAAACTTACCAATGGATTGCAATTGTTGTATGCATAAATTGGTAAGTTGTGTTGACTAAATATATGATGCCTAGTCAAGTAATTGTGAGATATTATGATGTGTTAATAATATTGCAAAATTGGTTGGGATTAGCAATGGATCATAGGAATGTCTGGAAGATATGGAATCAATTGCATGATGATGGAGACAACTAGAATGCATTAGTTATGTTGGCACAATTGATAATTTCAACCAAAGATTTTCCTTGATGAAAAAAATAAAATTGGGGTAATGTTGGACTTTGACTCCAAGAAAATAATTGAGGTTGTTACGGTCTTTAATGGTCAATTCCTATTGGAGATGCTGCATTAAGTTGGAGAAAGGGGTTATGGTTGATCTAATGAAAATAATATCATCAACATAGACTAGCATAAAGATGTTATAATGATCTTTATGAAGAATGAATAAAAAGTTATATCTCTAGATAGAGAAAACCCAAGCTAAGGAGGAATGTATTAAGCTAGAGATGCCATCCTCGAGATGCTTGTTTGAAACTATTAGGAGAGTGATGAAGTTGAAAAACATAATTAGGTCTTTGGGGCTTAACAAAACCTAGTGGTTGATTCATGTAGACTTTTTTTATTATTTGACCATGAACTAATTCATGTAGGGCCCTTAGAACCTTAGTTTTAACTTGTTGTCTCTTTTTTGAGAAACTGAAATATGCTTACAAGAAGATATCCTCACAAAAACCCAATCACAAACATCGAACTAAAGCTTTGTTTTCTTCCCATCATACCTTTTCTTCATTATGTCCTAAGCAACCTTTAAATTCTTCTTAATTTGTTATAGAACCTTGTCCTTTTCCTATAATATTTGTTCCACTAATGCTACTTTTTCTTCCCTTAAACATAAGGCAATTAGGTAGGGATGGTATGGCCATAAACCACTTCATATAAGGTATACAATGTAAAGCTATACCAAATAGTTTTATAGCTATATTGAGCCTAAATGATCCATTTGCTTTAATCCTTAGGTCTCCAAAGTTCTATTGATTATTTCAGTTTGATCATTAGTTTATGGATGATATGAAAAAAAGAAGTTAAAACTTGTGTCTCATAATCTAAACAATTTCTTCCAAAATCCGCTAGTAAATAGAGGATCTTTATCATATATAATCATCCTTGGCATGTTGTATAACTCAAAGATATTATCAAAGAACACTTGGGCTATTGAAATGGTTGTATAAAGGGTGATTCAAAGGAATAAAATGGGTAAATTTAGACAAACCTATCAAAAACAACAAAGATTACTAATTTACCTCCTTGGGTAGCCCTTCCATGAAGTCCATAGAGATATCCTCCCAAATTCACTTGGGAATAGTTAGTGTTTGTGGTTTTCCCCTTGCTTTATGTTTTTCCATTTATTCCATTAGCATATTTTGCATTCTTAAACTATTTTGTCAATTGTTTGCTTCATATGCTTCTAATAGAAGGTCGTTCGGACACTTTTTAATGTCTTTTCCATGCCTTCATGCATGTTGTCATGCATCTTAATGATAATGGAGGCAATAAGATGAGATCCCAAAGGTAGATAAATCTGTCCTTTAAACATTACTACTCTTTCCCCATAAATCCATGGCTTAATGGCTTCTCCATCTTGTATTCTCTTAATTAGCTCTTAGACACCTATATTTTCCTTCATCTAATCTTTTATAGGGTCTAACCACAAGGGAATAGGCTCTGAAATGGTTGTATAATGACTGTCTAAAATTTCCCTGCCTTTGTCAAGATTGCCCGCCAACAATAACCTCGTCTTTCCCTCTCTTGTATTCTACCGTAAATTCATAGCCCATCAATTTGTTTAGTCACAACATGATAATCTTGGATGTGCTTCAAGCTTTTTTGGTTGGTTTTTATGACAAAATGACTCCCCAAAAAGTAATGCCTCCATTAATGTATAGCCATTATAATAGCAAACATCTTTATCTTATATGTAGAAAGTTTTAGATGACTCTCATGTAAGACCTTAATAAAATATGCTATTGGGCATTTTTCCTCCGATAAACAATACTCACTCCTATTCCTAAGACATCACATTTTAGCACAAAAGGTTAAGAGAAGTTTGGTACTGCTAATACCGGTGCGAGAGTCATAGCCTGCTTCAAGCAATCAAAGGAATGCTATGCTTTTTGGAGACTACACAAAAGAATCTTTTTCTAAGATATTTGTTAAGGGCTTAGAAATCTTACCAAAACTATTGATGAACCGTTGGTAATATCTAGTTGTTCCTAAGAATTCCCACAATGCTTTGATAGATTTTAGGGCTAGTCATTGCATAATTGCTTTTATCTTTTCTAGATCCACTGCTACCACAGTTGAAGTCACTTTGTGCATAAGAAACCTCAATTGTTTGCACCTAAACTTGCATTTTGATGGCTTAACATAAAGTATATTCTTTCTTAATACCTCTAGAACCAATTTGACATGCTTTAAGTGATCTTCCTAACTCCGGATATAGATTGAAATGTTATTGAAAAAGACTAATATCATTTTTCTCAAGTATTGTTAGAACACCACATTCCTTATGGATTGAAAAGTGGATGGCCCATCAGTGAGTGCAAAGTCCATCATTAAAAATTCATAATGGCCATATGTATCTTAAAGATTATTTTCTTAATGTCCTTCTCCTTTATTCATACTTGATAGATAGTTGGATCTCAAGTCTAATCCTTTATTCATACTTGATAGATAGTTAGATCTCAAGTCTAACGTAGAAAAATATTGTGCTTCATGTAACTCATCAAAGAGCTAATTAATGGTTGGGATGGGAAACTTATCCTTAATCATTATCTTGTTCGACTTTTGATAGTTAAAATACACTTGCCATGAACCATCCACCTTTTTCACAAGTAGTATAGGGGAAGAAAAAGGACTAGTACTAGGCCTTATGACTTTATTTTCAAGCAACCTTTTTACAATATTTTCAATCCCTTATTTTTACAAGTAAGGATAATTGTAAAGCCTTACAAAAACAGTTTGCCTTTCACTCTTGTGGATAATATGATGATCATGAGACTTATTCATTGGAAGACCTTTAGGTTCCTTGAAAACATCCTTAAATTCCTTAAGAAACTTTTGAATTCCTTACTCCTCTATCCTTTTTTATGGTATGAATAAAAGTTGATTAGGACTTTCCTAGTCATGGTTCTCTAACAACTAAACTACCAACAAGCTCCCTTGTTTCGTAATCTCCTAAGAAAAGTTTGGTCCCTTAATAACTTAAGTTTTCATAAGTTGAAACCCAACTTTACTTGTTGCCTATATTAAATTCCATTTGTTGTTTTTTTGAAGTTCAAAACCACATCCCTTAAAATCTCTAGCCATTGCACTCCTAAAATGATCTATTGCTAGCAATGACATAACATAAAACTCCAACTACATTTTTATGCCCTAAATACAAATTTCCTTTACACTACCTTACCACTAGCTATAACCACTTAAAAGGTAGTAGTTTCATCTACTTTAAGCCTAATTTTGTTGACCAACTACTAATTGATGAAGTAATGAATGCTTTCGGAGTCTATTAACACCTTAACCTTTATTTTATAAGCTGCTACACTCCCATTAGTCATCATTGTTTGCAATTTTCCAGCTTCAATACCAAAAAGGGTCAAGGATAAAATTCCCATGGCATCTTCTTCTTCTCCATACCCAGTTTCTTTACCAAATTCTCCTTTTGGTTGAATCAACTTTTCATGACCCCATTCATCATTCCAAATAGTCTCTACTAAAAATAATATCTTACATTGGTGTCTCAGACTAGACTTGTCATTATAGTGAAAATACAAGCCTTTTAATCTCTTCTCATCAATCAACATATGTTGTGAATCTACTAGTAGGCAAAGAAGTCTACACTACAACATTTTTTTTGTTCATTAGTGGATACTTTATGGGTGCGAGTAAGGAATGCCATGGAGGAAAATTGGCATTCTGATTAGTCTATTTTTATAAAGTTATTTTAACTATTTAAGGAACAAATAATGTAGTTTTTGTGAGACAACATTTGCATTTTCTTATATTTATTTAGATTTTTATTATATATGTAGCAAATTCCAAGATAGCATAAGAAGAGAAATGGTGGTTGTGCAACAAAGGAAGGTGGCATATGGAAATAAAAAACAAAAATAAAAGACAAAAATAAAAAAATAAACAAAAAAGTATAGAGAAGTGGTCATAAACAAATAAGGGAAAAAAAAAGAAAAAGTTGGGGTTGGGGAGGGGGCATTGCACAAGGGAAATAAAAGAAAGAGGAAAGAGGAAAGAGGAAAGAGGTGAGTGTTGCAAGGAGAAGGAGGATAAAAAGAAACAGAAAGAAGAAAAAAGAAAAATAGAGGACAAAGGTGCGACAACGTATCTCTACTCTATAAAATTCCTAATTTTGCTTCGATTTGTGGGAGTTTTGCATTTCTTAAAAAGAAGACAATGTGGTGAGAATATTTTTTTTTTATAACTTAAGATGCTTTGTTTAATTCCTATTATTATTTTTGTTATTATATTATGTTTTAATTTACTTTTGTTAGAGCTACAATATAACCTAACTATGATGATGTGAATTTCATGGTTTTCTATGCTTTGCAAGAGATTCTATTTATGTAAGCTATATGTTATTATACTTAATACTTTTAGATGATTGGCCATTGCTTGAAGGGTTTGATGTGCATATTTAAGATTGAGAGGTGATAATATACAATTACTTCTTATAATATACAACCATGATTAAATATAAATAGACATATACCATATTCTTTGTGTGAGTTTTAGTAATAAATTAGTTGAGATTCATTGTAAACTAGAAATGTTTATAGATTCTAATGTACTTTTGTTTATTTCAATTCATATAAAGATATAATGAATTAATAAATTGAATAGATTGAATAGATTGAATAGATTGAATAGATTTGCTATACCTAGACATAAGATAGTAAATAAATTAGAAAGTTTTGTCATCACATAGGTACTTTCATTCTTGTAGGTATAAATTATTGAAATTCATATATAGTAGTTATGATAAAATTAAATGCTCTAACGTATTTCTCATATTGATTTTCCTGATTTAAATTTAGTGATTTTTAGCTTTGAAATTTTGCATTAAAAATCACCAATTTTAGTTTATTTTCAATGTTTTTTTGATTTGTTAGATAAACTTTAGGATTAGTTCCTATTAGTATTTAATTATGTTGGATCCTATAGCAACCTAAGAGGGAAGGGGGGTGAATTAGGTTTATCAAAAATAGTGTTGTCTTTTTTTTTTTTTTTTTGTTATGTGTAGCAATTAATAAATACAATGTAGCAACTAAAACATTCACACGAACTACAAACACAAAAGGACATACAATTTTTGGTAGGTGGTTTGGCCCAAGCCACCTTGGCACCTACTCCACCCCACTTTAGCAACCTCCTAGAGTCACTCTCTAATCAATTAACCAATTGATTATAAGGGTTATCTAAACCCTTACAAGGGATAATCAATCATTCAAACCCGGTTACAAATTCTCACCATAATATTATAGTATTGGAATGAAGCTTCTACAAAGTATACAAGATTTAGTTCAAAAGCCTCTAGCAGATGCTGCTAGGCTATTACAAAGTGAATTGGACAAAAGCCCTAAATTTGTTCAAACTTTAGCATTGTTCACTTGTAGAAAATCAACTCAATAATAGAGTATATTGAAGCATAAATTGATTCTCTAACATGCAAGCAATAAGCTCAAAATATAGTCATCCAATGAAGAACAAAATCGTGAGTTTGATGAATTTGAATGAAAAGTATAAGATGATTGAGATAAACTTGCTTTCTCTTTGATTTTTGGCCAACCAAGTAATGGAGGGGATGATGCACTTAAATAGCATCAAGTAGACTAACTTCTCACTTCCAAAGAGTTATTCTGACACCTTTGAGCACCATCACATCTTCTGTTTGGTGAAATTCTACATGCAAGTGTACATGTCGAACAAGTAATATAATGATGAGATTGAGTATCGTCCTACAAGGATTAGTGTTATCAACTTGACTAATTATTAATAGTGAATTGATCCTACAATTTATCTAGCAAATCATCATGGAAAGATGTTCTAAATTGAAATTACACTAAAGCAATCAACTTCCAAAGAGTTAATTAAATATGACAAGTATGCTAGAGCATCTGACTTCACCATAGTTAGTAGATATGAATTCTAATAATTTAGTGCTTGCAAGAACAATAATATTTATGAGATGACAAAATTTTTTAATTTATTTACTATCCTATGTCTAGGTATAGCGAATCTACTTAGCTCATTAATTCACTGTATGTCTACCCATGAATTAAATGAACTGGGAGCATTGAAGTCGGTGAATTTTTCAGCTAAGGCCACACAATCAACATAGTATATGTCTACCCATATTTAATTTATGGTTGTACATTATAAGATACATTTACATATTTTCTCTTGTCGATCTCAAATATACACATTAGATTAATTAATTGATGATTAATCATTTAATTAGATTGAAGGTAATAATTTACAACTCACATAAATATATTATCTTGCATAACATGTCAACTAAGGAACTCATAACATCCTAACTATGCTACATCTTAGCTCTAACAAGAGTAGTTTAGTTTATAATATTAAAGCATACAAAAATAATGTAACAAATTACACAAAAAATCTAGATTTGAGAAAACTAAAAAGCTGTCACCAATTGTTGTCCCTTTTAAGAAGTTTCTGCGCAACTCTACACATCAAGGAGAAGAAAGGAGGTCGTCTGAAAAGAGGGACAAAAATCACGCTACACGTGCCACCATGCACTGCTGTCACATGCGCTCATGCTTTGCCACACGTGCCACCATACACCACCACACGAAAATTGCCAAAAATCACCAAAGAGGACATCTGGAGTTCCGATCTGCCAAGAGATTAAGTTGATTCATTGTCAAATGGCGTAAATATGATGGAATCTCCACTCAGCCCCCACCGCGTCTCATCGAATACTATCGCATGAATCACCTCAAATTAGTTGCAAACTAACCAAAAATCTCTGTTAACTTCCGGATATGGTCCCTACTTGCCAAGATGGTCCTATATTTGGCTAGAAATGATGCTTCATCGTCGGAAAAATGCCTACTGGTAATGTTGCCTAAAACTTGACCGGAGAAAGGGGCTGGATGGCGTTCGCACATTCCAGGCACTCATATTTCTTGGATAAATCCTTAGGTTCCACCACTAGAGAGAATCGGTCGGCTATCGCACAACCGATTTTCCCTTTTGTTCTTTGTTTTCTTGCCTTTTTCTCTCTTTGGTCCCGCACTCGAATGCTCGATAATCCCCCACACTATTTTTTCTTTCTTTTTTTCTCCTTTACATCACATGGGTTCCTAGTGCATACAATACACTAGCTAGCCTCTTGCTTTTCTTCTTTTTTCTTTCCATGTTTTGCTTCATTTATCTTGTTTTTCTACTTTCTTAGGTTTGCTGTATGAAAATAAAACTTGAATTACTAAGAATAAATACAAATACAATTACACAAATATTATACTATATTTTTCCTAAAGTAAACAAAATAACTCTATAAAAAATAGAGTTATCATATTCTTTTCATTGGAGCTGCTTCTTTCCCTATTCTTTGTCCATTTCGAGATGTTAGAAGACCTAGGAGAAATAGCTGGTTGTTTTGTCTTAAACTCATTCAAAATCGAGCTCCAAAACGCCATTGTTTAGTCCAGATTTTAAGTTACAAAATTGGAGCTTCGCAGACCAAAGAAATGAGTTACTGGGTTAGATATGGGTTTCCCTCAAATCCTGCTTAATTTTCTTCAATATTAAAGTGAATCTTCGTGGGTACTTCATAAATTGATAAAACACCTTCTTGCTTACAAAAGCCCTATGAAATTGTCTTTAGAAACTCTCTAATATGCTTCCAATTTCTTCAACTTAATCATTTAAAAGCAGTGGACCTTTGGTTTTTCTTCATAAAATTATTTTTTTCTTCATTAGCTTTCTAATGAACCCTTTTTCAACTTGATTAGAGAAGTTGCCGGCGATCAATTTTAGGGGTGAAGTAACGGCGTTGAGTGGGTCCCAGGTTGAGCAGGTCATTGCAAGTCATGGGCAAATGGGTCATTGTGGGTCACGGGCGAGTGGGCGTGGGTTGTGATCTGGGCATGCCTGATTACATTTGAGCTTTACTCATTTTTAACCCAATTTTCTGCATAATATTTTCATATTATTTTTCTTATAAAAGCCAATAAATAAGAAAACAGTAATTATAATATTTTTATATTATAATTCCTATTTGTCATCATCAAAATATTAATATATTTTAACACAATGATTATAGTATTCTCATATTATAACTATTTTTTTCTCATCATTAAAATGTTAATATATTCTAATATCATTAATATATATTCCAACAAATTAGTTTACTAATCAATAATCTCTTTGGGACAATGGTTTCTCATCATTATATTATTAGTTTGACTTATTCACTTGCATTTGAAAATCTATGAACACATTCCTTGTAATGGGGTTTTCCTTCTTCCCTTTTTCTCAATATTGAAATAGAACTACTCTACAATTTTAAAAGTTGATCCTCATATATCTTAGCATACCTCAAAGCTTCATTAGTGGTCCTAGATTCCTTAGATTCCACATTAGCTTTAATACCCATTTTCTAACCAGTTAGGAATGCATTAACTACTTTGGAAGTGGTTAAGGTACCTGTGGTAGCTAACAGATCCCTAAATGCCTCATAATACTACTTAATCGAACCAACCTATTGTAATTTAGTAAGCTACTCAAAAGTAGTATGGGAATGATTAGGAGCATACCTCTTGTAAAAACTACTTTCAAGCTATCCCATGTAAGGCAAAACCAAGGCGTTGCAAATCTTCCTAGAAGCTTATAGAGCCACTTGATTGTGGATCCCTTCATGTTCCAAGTAGAGATTTGGACATTCTTTTGATTTGTGGGGCTGTGGAATCTAAAGAATTTCATGGGTTACAAAATCCAAGTTATTAGGTCTTCTTTATTGTGGTCTTGTGGCAATTCAAAATAGGTGACTTGACCCAAACTACCAAACCTAATATCCGATCCACTCATTCCTTTTGGACCCATATTAGGTTTATAAGGCCTAGCAATTCCCTTTATACTTCAATGGATCTAACCATCCTACTTACAACACTAGCATGTAGTTAGTGAAGCACTTCATGTCTACCCACCAATAAATATAAGGCTTAGTGTTAAATGTAAGCTACAAGCTTAGGGTTTGGTAGTGGCTTGGGCTGGTGTTTGTGTAAGGCCTAACTCTTATGCTTGAGTAGGTAACCTATGTGTGGCCTAGTTAAGAAAGGTTGAACCTTAGACATTAGCTTAATCTTTTGACCTAGTAGTAGTGCTTGGCAATCCTTATAATTGGTATTAGAGTGGGGCCATATGTTTGAGTCCTAGCAAGTGCTAAGGGGTGAAGGGTTGTTATGTTTATAGGGCCTAACAATTTCCTTTGTACTCAAATGGGTCTAATCATCTAACCTATGGCATTGACACATAGCTAGTGCAATACTTTATGTTTGCCCACCACTCAATGTGAGGCCATAAGATAAGGGTCCAGTAATGGCAAAGGTTGGTGTTTGTGTAATGCCCAACTCCTATGCTTGAGTGGGTAATTTTTGCATGTCCTAGTTAAGATAATAAGGTTGCACCCTAGCTATTAGCTTAAGCTTTTGGCTTATTGGTGGCACTTGACAATCCTTATAGACTCAGTTGGGAACCTTTAACCCAATAAGACCTAACATAATTAGGATTTGATTGATAAAAATTTGCATGATTGGACGAAATTTGATATGTAGAGACATAATTATGGCCATGGTGTGACTCATTGTTCGAGTTGTTATGACTCAAAGAAATAGCCACAACTTGGGTTGACATATTATTGACCTTGGATAGTAGAGTGGCCAAGGCATCCTTGATCATCTACATATCAAACCCCACTTATGTTTGGAGTAATATGATTAGTGGCCCCAAAATCAGGGAACTAATTAGTGTCATTATGGGCCTTTAGTATGTGTTTGTTTGTTGTTGGGCATGATTAGGAAAATTAGCCTAATAACTATTTAAGGCATGTTGATGTTAAATTGGGCCATTATTGGGCTTCATAGTTAAGGGGCTGTACTTGTAATGGCACTACTATGTGTGGTGGCCTGCCTTTTTGCAGATTTAGCATACAAGGTTGCTTCAATGATTGGCATGGAGGTAACAACCACCTAAGCTTGGCATAAGCATGATGTGTGGGGGTCCTTGGTGGCTTATGAGTGTGTAGGGAGCAATGGTGTGACAAGTAGTTCTTAGTGGGTTCTTGACAACTACATGACCAACGAAAATATGTTATATGTTGAAGGTAGTGGTTGGTGTTGCTTGTTTTGCCAAAACTAATGTTGGCTTTTTGTGTTAGAAAAAAGTCCATGTAGATATTCTCATGGTAGAGTAGTAGTTTGGGTTTGCACTGTGATTGCATTGGCAAGAAAGGAAATTGGCATCTCGAGTCCTAAAAAACCTATGTCAAATATTCATTCCCCAACATAGGTTCATAGACAATTGCGAGTTGTTCAAAAATCATATCAATTTCTTATAGAAATTCCATTGCCATTTGGTGACTCTTGGTGGCAGCTTAAAGACAAAGATGGAAGGCATATATATAGGTAGAGCTGTGAGCTTGGAACTCCATCGACAAGGCCTTTCAAATGTTCATCAATGTCTTGTGTTTCCCGATAGTAGTGACAATGGAATTGGAGCTAGTGTTGAGAATCTAACCCTAAGCCATTTGATCTTTAATATGCTAATCCTAATATGCAAGATTGGCAATATGCTCGATTGCTATGTTTTCATCACTAGTAATGATGAATTCACATGGGCAAGGTTAGAAGCCATGTAGTACTCTAAGTAGCCTACTCATTAAGAGGTAAGGCTTAATGTGAGCCTTCCATAAAAAGAAATTACTTTTTTCCAAGCAAATACTAACTATTGGTATGGACGGATTTGTAAGTGATGGTGGCAGAATGGCATAGGTGGCAAAATGGATGCTTGTGGGTTGGGAAGCCACTAGTGTGAATGGATCAAAAGAAGGAATACGTTTTTTTGTCATAGCTAGGCTACTTGACACAAGCTAGTGTGACCAGTGATTTAGTAGTAATAGGTTGTAGCCATGCTGATGAGGTGAGTCCACATGGAGTGATGAGTATAACAGGTGACCAAGGAAACAGAAAGCTTGAAGGCATTATTGTAAGATGGGATGAGAGGCATGAGAGGTGCCCAAATGATTGACGAGAGTTCAAGGTTCAGTGATAAAGAGTAAGGCATATAGGGATGGGGAAACACCAAGGTACATGGAGGTTGAGGTTTGCACGAGAAGATGTAACTAAGGTGAAGATAGGAAACAAACATGCATGGGACTGAATAAGCCTATGAAGTGCACTCAAGCAAGCAAGTTGAAATGATAGTAGTGATCAAAGGGTAGATGTTAGTCAATGATCCTTGAGAATTGGTAGAATGTCACCTTTTATCTCTCAACTACAATGATACTAAGTTAGAAATTAAGATTCCACAAAATAGGATGCTTTTGGGGATTAATTTGCCAACCCAATAGCAACCCAAAATAGATGAAGAACACTTATGAGGAATAATCTCTTAATTCAATTATAATTTGTAAGCAATATGTTTACAAATTTATAGGAGAAACAATCTTAGGTAAATAAGGAAACTAATGAATTCATGGCAATCATAATTGATTGTGATTTTCCATGACTTTACAAGAGAATTTTTAGAAAAATGAAAATATTTGAAACCATAAATTGAATCCAAAATTAATGAGGAATGAATTGATGAGATTTCCTAATTTTGATGAATTTGTTATTTCTAGAATCATTTGTTTTCATTTTTGATCTAATTGCTTGCCTTTAGTGAAGGAATTCCAGCATGACTTGCACACACAAAGAAATGGGCATAAGGTTGGGGATGACGTGTATAATTTAAATGTACATGTCTTCTTTTCCACTAAATTGACATATAAGCTAAGGCTAATGTGTCCAGTTCTTGATGACATGACTTTGACAAGTGTAAATGATGTGGCAAAGATTTGAATCATTTGATTTTAACAAATAGTAGAGATTATGACTAGCCTTACTTAGGCCCATTAGTTGGCCAATCAAAAGGTTACGAAGGGTGCAAAATCAATAAAAAAAATGATGGGGCACTTGTTATCCCAATATACTAAACTTAAATTCTAAAATCAAAAGGATATCTTTTAGAATTAAAGAGGAATTGAGATTAATGGCGCTAATATTGAAAATTGAGGAACTATTCCCATTAGCAAGGCAACAATAGGTGATCAATGTATTGTCATTGATGGACAAGTGAACTTTGCTTCTTCCTCATTTATCTTTGCTTTTAGGTTTAAAATATAACTTGCTTAATCTAAGTTAGTTATGTGGTAAGTGATTTTTTTTTTTGATAGGGGATTTGAGATAGACTCTATAGTTTCTTACTTCATGATAATTAATATAAAAAATGAAAGAAAAATGATAGGAAAAAGATTGGGAAGCATATATATGACAAACTTAGATATGCATCAGTAGGAGAAATTATTTGCCACTTGGCACCCCACCAAGCCCAACCGAAACAAGCTTAGTTGCCATTAATGATGAAGATGCAGTGTTGTGGCATAGGTAGATTGAGCCATGTAAGAATTAGACAAATAAAAAACTACACTAAAAAAAGTTTGTCACAAGACTATCCTACTTCAAGTTCAGTAAAAAGAAAATTTGTTAGACACCATAAAAGGAAAATATCACAAAACTGATTTCAAATCTAAATTTTATATATTTACTTTTAGACCACTACAAACTATTGCATATATACGTTTTTGGTCCTATACAAACAGCAAGCTTAGATGACAAATGTTATGCTTTTATCATTGTGGATAATTATACTTAAAATATATCAACAAGTTAATAAAGGTGAAACTTTTGAGAAGTTTATTTACATTTGCAATGATATAAAAAATGAAAAAGTCTCATAATTTTCAAGGGTTAATTTTATACACTATTCTATATATTTTGTACAAGGTATGATTATTATGCTTGCCCTTATTTGTTTTAATAAATTGCGCTAGGGGATTGTCCCTATTACTTAAAAAAAAAAATTATATTTTCATATTTTTAAAGCAAATGTTTGGTATTAAACAACGAAAATGTATCCCTTAGCAATTTTGATTCAATAGGTGATGAGAATTTTTCTAGGATATTCTTACACAAGTAAAGCCTATAAAATATTTAATAAGAGAACATTAGCTGTAGAAGAGTCAATTTACATTAAGTTTCATAAGTCCAACCAACTCCTAACAAGTGTGTCAAATTTAGAATTTCAAAGAGAGGAATACCCACCTTAAAAATAGAAAAAAAGACAGCTATAACTAAGGGTAAGAAGGAGGAAACAATTCTCTTTTATTAGAGTTAGGAGGTGAAACACACTGGTGAATACATGATATTGTCCGTCGCGCGTCAATCTTGCACGTCACTCGTCTCTACCAACATTCGCACTCACACTTGGCCTCCTCCACAATGGCGACGGTGTCCACTACGGCGCCCCCGCTGCTGCCGCAACCACAGGGTGGAGTTAACCTGGACTCCATCGGTGGCATCGACATGACCACACTCTCCCAGTCGGAGCTTCACGCCCTCTCCCTCTGCTCTCCCTCCGCCTTCGACCTCCGCAACCCCTCCCAGCTTGTCGCCCCCAAAATCGACCGCAACCTTTTCAACGAATCGGCCGGCTCTCGCCGCCAGACCTACTCCCGCCCCTCCAATTCTACCCCCTCCGGTGGCCACCGCCGCCGAGTCGCCGGCCTACTTCCCACCCCCAAGTTGCCCCCCGTCCCTTCCGACGACCCCGAACGCGTCGAGAATCGCCTCATCATCAATCATCTCAAGCATTTTATCGACCAAGATCCCCGGTTCGATCACTTCGACCTATCCCTAACCCTGCCGTCGTTGTCGTCTCTCTTCGTTGAGGCGAACCTCGAGGAGCGTGAACGAGATAACACGGTGGGTTTTGCTGGGGAGAGGAAGAGGAAGAGGGGGAGGAAACCGAAAATGAAGTCTCTGCTTTTGGAGGAGGGGTATGGAAGAGGTGTGATGGAGATTGTGAATAGGGACGGTGTGGGGGTGGATCTTGCAGCGCTGGCGAACGCGGAGGACCCTTATGGGGAGGAATTGAGGAGAAGGACTGCAGGGATGGAGACTGAGGAGGGGTTGCTGGGGTTTATGAGGGAATTGGGTGGGCAATGGGGAAGTAGGAGGAAGAAGAGGAAGATTGTGGACGCAGGGTGTGTTCGGGAATACCTTGCCGGTTGGTTGGAAGCTTTTGTTGGGGATCAGGAGGCGAGACGGCCGCGCCTCCATTTATTGCCGCAGATATATAAGGTGCTTTTCCTGGTTTTCTTTTGAATTTTGGTTTCCCCGTCTGTTTGGGCCCTGGGTATAATGGAGTGATGTGATTTGTGTGACTTAGTTTTCTGGTTCGTGTAATTATTTGGCAATGTCGAGGATGCTAGTTTAGTTCAATATGGAAATTATGCAATAGATTTGGTATGATTTGCATGGTATTAGAGAAAATGAGCAATACGGTTCAGTCAGATTCTGCTTATGAATGTTTACATCTATTTGCTGTGGTTGACATGTTATTCCCTGAAAAGAAAGTTTCAATACCAAATGTCGAGATATTTTTGGTTTTGGGTATTGGAATTTTCCATGCTTGGACAGAAGCTTTCATTAGGAGCTGAGATGGCCTTGCCTTGAGTCATAGTCGCAGATACATAAGGTGGTTTTTCTGGTTTTCTTTTGAATTTTGCGTTGTGGGTTCTCTGGTCCTTGATTAAAGGGATTTGTTTTATGTTTTGCTTAGAAAGTTTCAAATGGTTAACATCCAAATCTTTTGTAATCGTCAAGTTCTAATAGTAACTTCTTATGGGGAATATCGTTTTCTCCCTTATGAACATTGTCCTTTTTTTTCTTTTGGATTTTTTTGTGTATTGGTGAAACTGTGTAATACAAATAACGTACATGTATTAATTGAGAAGTGTGTTATGATACTCATCATCAAAGCTCTATGAAGATTGGTTCTATTGAGAAAGTGTTTGGTACTGATAGACAGACAAAGTTATATAGTTGTTGTTTTTCTTCTTATTAAGAAAAGAAAAATTGAGATTTGTTGGATACTGTGAACATGTCATAGATTGGTGATACGTATCTCTACCGAGTAGTCAAAATCAGATTAGTTAGATCTGTTGGTTTTTGATTGCTGTGATGCATGGATAAGTTCATGGATTTCTGAAAATGTGAAATTCTATAACTCATTAGGTACATTACATTTTATTTTATTTTTTTATTTTTGAGATGGGATTCATTACTTTGTGGATGTAAATATCCTCGTGCTGCCACTATCAAAATTTGCTCATTTATTGCATCACTAGCACAGCCACATAGGTTTTCCGAATTCTTGAAGTTTTCTCACAGTGGAAGGATCTGCGGTGCTCTATGTATTATGATTTTAGTTATATAAATAAGATGGAACAGCCATGATTGTTATATCTCAGTTCTGGTATAGTGCACAACAAAATCCCCCTATCGAACCCCCAACACACCCCCCCTCAAAAAAAAGAAAGCGGGAGAAATAAAAAAAAAAAATGCATGGTCGTTGGTCTGCTTGGCTTGTTGAACATAGGCTAACTCATAGCTCTTTGGGATTCATTACCAAGGAAAGGGACTTTACAAATAAAGTGCCCCCCTCCCTGCTCTTCTCCTGTCTCCCTGGGCCTTACATGTTTTATTAATTGATAACTTTTCAGCCCTACTGGACAACAGTTTATAACCTGCAAGGAAGCTGCGTTGCATTTGCAGTCCTTTTTTGGTGTTAGGGATACACAGCTGCCTGGTAGTCAGAAGGGTGAGAGTGTTCAACAAGACCATAGACTGATTTCTGAAAGTGTAAGTAAATATGTCTAGCTGTTTGGTGAATTTTAATGCGGTTCTGTAAGGTTTATGAGATGTGCAACAGTTTGCAGGCTTTACCCCAAAGGATGGGAACCGGAGGCAAGAAATTGGTTCTAGTTCAACTCTATCTTCAATTCATGTCACTCGTGGACAAGTGAAGGAACCAGCCTTTTTTGGAATGGAAAATCTTGCAGATGTCCAAATACATGATCTATTTGAATGTCATAAGTGCAGCATGACATTTGAAGAGAAGGATTCATATCTGCAGCACCTCTTATCCTATCACCAGAGGACTACTAGGAGGTACAGACTCGGTTCTTCTGTTGGGGATGGAGTGATAATCAAAGATGGAAAATATGAATGCCAGTTCTGTCATAAGGTGTTTCTCGAGAGGCGTCGCTACAATGGTCATGTAGGGATACATGTGAGAAACTACGTGAGAAGGGTTGAAGAATTGCCTGGTCCAACAACTCTTGAAAAGAAAATTGAGTCTCCAACCAGGGATGATGTGCCTTCAAGGATATCTAAAATGGATGCTTTAATCGAAATTGCACAGAATTCTATTTTAGAGAGTTCTATTGTTACACCAAATGATAAGCCCAATGTTAGCTTAAATCCTGATCAACAGAGTGTTCCTTCCCAAGACATTTCTGCTGTCAATTCGGATCATGAAATGAACCTTGGTTCTCCTGTAAGTGGAGAGGAAATGGATGATGGCATGACTGACATAACTCTGGATCAAGATTTAAGTCAACAAGATGGTGAGCAGACAATCACTGATGAAAATATAGAGAAGACTGACGATTCAAATGAAGTGGTCGATTCTAAAAGAGACTATTGTCTGGATGACAGAATGGTCTTACCTGCTAAGGGGCAAAATGGGAATACACCTGATAGATCTTGTGAAAAAGATGGCTTGATGTTTGTTGATGGTAAAGACAATTTAGGAGCTGAGCAGGAGGTAGTTTCTGAAGGCCACTTACTTGCTCAATATGACAACAGGATTGTGTGTGATGTCAATGATGATATGAATGTGGTTCGCACTAGCACTTCAGAGCTTTCCAGGGCTGGTGAAGTTGATGATAATAATGAGTTAAAAGTTGGCTTTAGTGGCAGCAATGATGGGCTGGACAAAAGTACTGTGACAGAAACTGAGGGAAAAACTACTGAAGAAAATTTACTCCAGTGTGGTGTGTCAGACTCAATCGCCCCAGAGCAACCTCTGCAATATTTCCCCACCTTCAGTGCAACCTCTGAAAAGGTATTGAGCCACTGTTGTTAGATCTTCTTACTATTATCGCTTATGGTTGATTGAACACATTGGGAACTTTCAGCGACTGATAAGATGATTATATGGTGTTCTTTCATAACTTCCTTCCATCTTTTCTCTTACCTTGAAGTATACTTTTTCCTGTGGACTCGATATTGTTGTGACTAAAAGTTCTCTGGTTGCGCAATAGAGACGCGAGTATTTGGGGAGTCTCAGGAACTAAATAGCAATGTCTTTGCATTGGATTATTATTGCTTAATTGGTTTTTCCGTGAACAGTCAGTGTGATGCCTGTGAGACTGTTTTGTGTAATGACATTCCCAGAGTGTTTGAATGGTTTTATGGTAATACTATTCAGTTGATCAGAAAATAAGTAGAAAAAGGAAAGGTTACCTCTTTAGGTTATTCCTAAGAAATAAATGAAGGGCTACTGAAAGATTGTATTTAAGTGACTTGCCAAACTTAGTTGCCTATATTTCTTAAAAATAAGGTCATAGGATTTGCTTCTTCTGTATGCAAATACAGACTGTCTGCAAAACTTGTTAGAAATTTAAGTTTTTGCTGAAGGTATTGCTTTTGTTTACATGCTGAAAGTTTGTAAAACATTGATGTTTAGTTTCTTCACTTCTACTTGAAAATTATGTATTGTTTCTCCTTTTAGTTGCAGGAAGATGAACAGTTATGCAATATTGACCAAAGACAAAGGCATGAAAACGTAACTGCATTTGAGGAGCTGAGGCTGTGTGAAATAGATCCTCTTAAGAATAGCTCTGCGACTACACAAGAATCACTTCCCATTCAAGAGGTGCCTGTGAATTTGACGTACAACACAGAGATTGAAGAGGCATATGGTTCCTCTGTGCGGTTTGAGTCAGAAGAAGTTGTGTTAAATATGTCTGCCGGAAGTCAGCTTACAACTGTTTGTGTATGGTGTGGAGTAGTGTTCAACCATGAGGCTGTTGATGCTGAAATACAACCGGATTCCGTTGGATTTATGTGTCCTAACTGCAAGGCAAAAACCTCTGGGCAGCTTAATGTACTGGACGATAGTTTACCATTGGATTCTGATAATCTCTGATGAAGTTTCTCCTTTTCAATTGTCTAGGGATAAGCTTACAGTGATGTTGGTAATTTCTCTTCCTATAGAATAGATTCATTGGATTTGGAGTGCACCTGTCATAGATTTCTTAGTTGTACTTATTGAGATAGATTGTTTTAGGTATCTTGTATACACTGGTAGTTCGGCTTGAATTTGTTTAGCAAGCCCGTGGTTCTCTTTCTGGGTAAATTGGCTAGAATTGTACAACAAATGATTGCATCACTAACAAAGAAATATAGAGATGAACTACATATAGCTGCCTGTAGTTTGCTCCCCTCACAGTTCTGTTATGCCAACCCGTAAATCAAGAGGTGGTACTTTGTCCTAGTGGTTTTTCCTTTATGCATTCAATACGCGTTCTACTTCCAACCAGGTGGGAAAGATATTGAGTTAGCTGGGAAGGGGCAGTGTTAGGCAAAACCACAGGTAGATATCCTGTAAGTTAGATATTTGTTGTGAGATTATACTACTAACATGATTATTTATCTCAAATTATGCTGGGGTGGCACTATTACCAGATATTGTCGGTAAAGTTTTAGGTCTCCTTAATAGCTGATGTAAGATGTTGGGAAGTTTAATATGTTCTAGGTATTTTGCATTTTCGTGGAGATAACCATTGAATGGTGACTATACTGCTCAGTTTCTGTCAAGACTGATAGATTTGCTTGTGCAATTGTGTTAATCCTCAGAAACAGAAATGCTAGCAGAGCAAATTCTTTAACATAGAGAAGTATTCTTGCCATTTATTGTTACTTAAAGTAGGGGAATGGAAGATAGACAATGAAATTGCAGCTACAGTATGGTTTGGAGCTCAATTTAGCTTTATGTCTGAATTGTGACTTTCCCAGATAAGGTGTACGACATTCGCAGATATCACTACTAGTAGTATTTGGATAAGCTTCATCTTTGAAATAATTTGTAGCACAAGCAGGAGGAAAATGTAAGTCTCACTTTTTGAGGTTCGGTATTGTAAGGGCCTTACCTCGTGTCTCCTCTTGTCTCCTCAAGGCTGCTGCTCTAGATCTTGTATTGGGCCCCACAAACAGACCTTCCAGGGCCCCACAAGCAGACCTTCCCTGGAAGGAACTCTGCGATTCCTGTTGGTATGCGGAATGATGGAGCTGGAATGGTAGACAGGCTCGTTCTACGGGAACCCCGACTCCCCAGCTACATGAGAAGGCAGACTCCAGAACTTTCCAGCCAGAGACACGATGCCCTTCTTTGTTACAACCTACCCACACAAAACTCCTACCCAGGCCTATACCCAAGCCCACCTTCTTTAGTTTTTACATAACAAAAGCCCAATAACTCTTACAATTATGTATACCCCACCAATACTAAATAATTTACAATACAACTAACCTGACATTCCAAAACATAAATAATTACCTTACAGCTCGTAACAATTCCCTTCCCCTTAACTTAGCCTTGTCCTCAAGGTTGGGTGCTAAATTGTCGCTGGAAGTGGGGATACTTCCAAGTAGAATTCCTTTTCATCCCTCTAGGTTGCCTCTGCCGGAGACTTCCCTTTCCAATGAACCAGTAATTTTGTTTTTCCCCTCTGCCTTCTATTTTCCAGCATTGCTTGGGGGTAGTTTTCCTCCTCTAGCTCATCCAACGCATCATAATATTCATTCGGATCATTTGGTTGTGCTACATGTGAATCACCTTCACTTTGAAACATGAAACATGAGATGGATTCTCGCTTTGGAAGGAAGATCTATCTCATAAGCTACCTGCTTGATTCTCTAGATTATTTTTTAGGGCCCATGAAATTTAGGTTTCAACTTCTGATTTTTGCGTTAAGCCACATAAATTTGCCTATATTGCAGAAACTTAACCATTACTAAATCTCCCTCCTGATATTCTACATCTCTTCTTTTCTTATCATATACACATTTCATTCTTTCTTGGGCAACCTACAAGTTCCTTCTAAGTTTTTCCAAGACAACATCTCTTTCCTTTAACATATGCTCAACAGAAGCTACCTTAGCTGAACCCTTCACATAAGTTAAGAGAGATGGACGACTCCGACCAAAAACCACTTCATAAGGGGTGCATAAGGTTAAGTTGTGCTAGCTCGTGTTATAATAGTATTACACCCACGACATCTACCTTATCCATTCTTTAGGGTGTTCACCAACAAAGCACATTAAGTACATTTCCAATGCTTTGTTTAAAATTTCCGACTGCCTATCCATTTGTGGATGATAGGTGGAAGAGAAATTAAAATTTGTATTATGTAGTCTAAAGAGTTCCTTCCAAAACTTGTTAGTAAATAGGAGATCTCGATCACAAACAATGGTTCGAGGCATTCCATATAGCTTGAATATGTTCTCAAAAAATGCTTGTGTAATTGAATTGTTGTGTATGGATGGGATAATGGAATAAAATACCCAAATTTAGACAATCTATCCACCACTACTAGTACGTCTGACTTCCTTGAAGAGTGGGGTAGTCCTTCGATGAAATCCATAACGATATCTTCCCACACTTGTTTAGGAACTGGTAAGGGTTGGAGTAATTCAGGTTGTCTACAATTTTCATTTTTACTCTTTTGGCACACCACACACTCCCTTGCTATTTGATCCACCCTACTATTCATACCTTTCCAGTAGAATATAGCTCTAATCCTCCTTAAAGTCTTTTCTCTCCCTTCATGAACACTATGCATTTCCTTAAAAGAGGAATTAGGAGGAAGATATACCTTATCCTTAAAGGTAAGGATTCCATCCTTATAATTTTAAGGGCCTATAAATTCACCATTTCCAACATTCTTCACTATTTTCTGTGCCTTGGGGCTATTTTGGATCTCTTCTCGAATTGAACTAAGCCACTAAGGATGGGGAGCAAAAATGGCAACACAACTGACCCATGAATTGTTACTAGAATTCCCCTATCTTTTTGCACCTTGTCTAGAAAGGCCATTAACAATGACATGCTCTCTTCCAACCTTGTATTCTACCATAAAATCATAACCCATAAGCTTCAGTAAACATTTTTCCTGACAGGACTTACTATTTTTTGGTCTTGTAGATTTAAGGCTTCTTTGATCGGCTTGGATTATAAATTGGCTACCAAGTAAATAATGCTGCCACTTCTATACAACCATGATAATTGCTAGCATCTCACGGTCATAGGTGGATAGTTTCAAGTGGTTTCCATGCAACGTCTTATTGAAGTATGCAATAGGTCTTTTACCCTGAGATAACATTATGCCAACCCCTGTACTAGATGCATCACACTCCAAAATGAAGGGTTCTGTGAAATCTGATAATTGTAGCATTGGAGCCGAAGTAATTACAACCTTTAACTGATAAAATTCTTGCTATGCTCTCGCATTTCAAGTAAAAGCATACCTTTTTAATAAGTTTGTGAGTGACTCAGTAATCCTTCCATACCCTTGTGGATAAAAATGTTGATAATACCCTGTAGTGCCTAAAAAACCCCTTAAAGCCTTCATTGAATTAGGTACATGCCATTGAAGAATTGCTTCAACCTTACTAGGATCCATTACTACATGGCTAAGAAATCTCAACTTTGTACATCCAAATTCACACTTTGATAGTGTGACATAAAATTTATTTCTTCTCAAGGTTTTCAAAACCCTCTATATGTGTTTAAGATGCTTCTCCTAATTCTTTTTATAAACTAATATATCATTAAAGAAAACAAGAATCATTTTTCGCAAAAACTATTGAAATACCACATTCATTAATGATTGGAAGGTGGAAGGTCCATTAGTGACCCCAAATAGCATTACTAAGAACTCATAATGCCCATGATAAGTTCAAAAGATTGTTTTCTCAATGTCTTCCTCCCACATTCTAACTTGATAATATCTCAATCTTAGATCCAATTTCGAGAAGTAACAGGCTCCATTCAGCTTATCTAGGAGTTCATCTATAGTAGGAATGGGGAGCTTATCTTTCATAGTTTGCTTATTAAGTTCTCTATAATCTACGCAAAGCCGCTATGAACCATCAACCTTCTTAACCAACAATACCGGAGATGAAAAAGGGCTCTTACTCAGTCTAATGACTCCTTTCTCCAACAATTCTTTCACTAGCCTCTCAATCTTTCAATTTTGAATATAATGATGTCTATATGGTTTTATTGATACCGGTTTCCCTTCTCCTTTTAAAATTATCCTATGGTCATGACTTCTTTGAGGAGGTAGTCTTTTCGGGGTTTGAAAGACATCCCCGAAATCTGCCAACAACTGCTCTATTTGCCTTGACTAATCTCTATTAACCCGCGTAACTCCCAATTGATCTAGTTTTTCAAAATCTCCTTCATTCACTAACTAAATGACTAGTAGTTGCCCTTTTTTAGCCATTTCCTTAGTAAACTGTACTTCCTCAATTAACTGTGAAGGCTTGGGTCACCACCCCTGATTCCATAACAATTCCATTCAATGCTTTACAAAATTCCAAATGACATCTCTTAACGTCTCTAACCACTACACTCCTAATACTACATCAATTGCTATCAAAGGAAGAACATACAAATCCATTGTCATTCCTATACCTTGTAACTTCACTTCCACTTCTCTACATACCCTCATAACTCTTAATAGCCTTCCCAATAGCCACCAACACATTAAATGTGGACAAGTAATCAACCTTAAGTCCAATATGTGAAACCAAGCACTGGTCTATGAAATTATGGGTGCTACCATAATCAATCAATACCCTAATTTACTTCTTAAATGATTGCACTTGTCCTTCAACCTTCATTGCTTTAGGCTTACCCACTTCCATATCATAAAGTGTCATAGTGAAGATGCCCATAGACTCCTCAGTATCAAAGCAATCCACAAACTCTTCGCCCCCTTGGTTTAGTTCCCTTCTAACTTCTGCCTCACCTCATTTGTTAAAATACATTGCTTCACAAATGAATAATCTTCATTTACATTTATGGCCCGGAGTGTAGTGATCATTGTAGTGATAACAAAGCCCCTTTTGGCACCTTTATTCTAGTTCTGCAGCAGTAAACTTCTTGGTAGGTAATGTTATTTTGGTCATTGAAGCTATAGGAGGACGGTTAATTGTTGGAGGAGCTTGAGGCTGCACAAGAGGGCATGGAAATTCCCCTCCTATGCACTTATTAGGGGATTCAAAGCCCCCTATTTGGATTAGAACAATAGCTTGATTTCCATGAAGCTTCACAAACTAATCTTCATAAATAAGCGCATAATGAAGCACCTTATTAAGGGTAGTTAGGTGTTTAACATCTACGTCTCCTGAATTCCTACCTTCACCCCTCTAATAAAATAGTCAACTACTTGCTGAGCTGTAAATGACCCAGTTGAAGCTAATGATTGTTTGAATTGTTCATAATATTGTTCTATGGTCTCAATTTATTCTAATTTCATCACGGTGTGGATGGATTGATGAAGTTGAGTGGAAGCATACCTGTCTAGAAGCCTTGTTTAAGTTGTTCCCAGGTCAGATTTTGTCCAATGCATTCCAGATCGGCACGATAAGAGTGTAGCCATTTGACAACAGTTTTGGCCATATCCTAGATGTAGATTTTTACTTTTGCTTGATTGGTGAGGCCATGGAATTCAAAAAATTCCATTGCCATGAAAATCCACTCAACTAGGTCATTATTGTTGTGGAATTAGGAAAACTTGAATTGGGTTATTCAACCCAATATGCTCAACTCAAAATCCAAACTCGAATTCAGACTCAACCCATTTAGACTCGATCCACTAGGGCCTGACCCTTTCATACCCAACCTATTGGGGTCCAACCCACTCGGACTTGACCTACTTGGGCCCGACCCATTTAGATTGGAGTCATATGGACCCCCTCCAAATGAATTGGGGTAAGTAGAAACCCAATCTGGATCCCCTAAGTCATTATTAACTTGTCCATCGTTATGGCCATTGAAATTTCCATTGGAGTTGGTATTGACCCTTTGACCAGTCAAATTGTAACCGGAAACCAACTTTCAACGTGGGGAGGCCAACGTTTGAACTTGCGAAAGGATGAGATCCATGCATGGCTAGAGGTCTTGCATCTTAGCAGTCATGTAGGACATGTTGGACTCAATATGAGAAAACCCAAACTCTAAATGCAAAACTCAGTCTTCATAGGTAGATTGAATGGCTCCGATGCCAATTATAAGGTCCTTACCTCATTCTCCTCTTGTCTCCTTAAGGTTGTTGCTCTAGATCTTGTATTCGGCCCCAAAAACATACATTCCTTAGAAGGAAGTCTACGATTCCTGTTGGTATATGGAATGGTAGACAAAACTCACAGTGGGCTCATTCTATGGGAACCTTAACTGCCAAGTCCACAACTTTCCAACCAAAAACACGATGCCCTTCTCTAGTACAACCTACCCATACAAAACTCCTTATACTCGAGCCTATACCCTACCCCACTTTCCTTAGTTTTTACATAACAAAAGCCCAATAACTCTTACAGTTATGCAAACCCTACCAGTACAAAATAATTTACAATACAACTAACCTAACATTCAAAAATATAAATAATTACCTTATAGCCCGTAATAGGTACTCAATGGTGGAATTATGAACATTGTTTGATCGATTGCAGAAAAGATACATAAAGAGCCAAAAATTATGAAAAGGTTTTGAAGGGTGAAGTTTTATTGCAAAATTTGGTTTCAAATTATGAGAGAATGTTGCTCCATATTTCTGAAAAGTATTAAGTAGTGTATAATTCTACTACTGTTTTTGTAGGAAGAAGTTACTAAAAAGTTTGAGAAATAAGGTTTAGAGGTTCATCTTGGTTGTGGTCATTGAAGGCATAAGAGTGGTTGGGAATTGCTTTCTAGTTTATGAACTTTTCTATGGCGGACTGTTCGCTGCAATTTTGGGGCAGAATAGATGCTATGGAGAGTTTCTTACGATAATTTGTTTGTCTTTATTTTAACCATCGAAGATAAGGTGATGTCTTCCTGTTATTTATGGAAGTGGAGGATTCACGTTACATGTCATACTTGTGCAAGCACTCCAGGATTTGTATCAACCTTGCAGC
The DNA here is from genome assembly GCA_028551485.1 of Casuarina cunninghamiana. Taxonomy (NCBI): domain Eukaryota; kingdom Viridiplantae; phylum Streptophyta; class Magnoliopsida; order Fagales; family Casuarinaceae; genus Casuarina; species Casuarina cunninghamiana. The sequence goes on from CM052371.1 coordinate 11,871,768, forward strand.
TGCTGAAGATAGAGATCTTTATTTATAGAATAATACTTTGTATCAACCTTTTCACCCTGAGCGTGGAATAATACTTTTCATATAGATCTTAGTTTAGAAGTGAAAGAATGAAACTAAAACGTAAGTTTCTAAAAAGAAACCTAAATCCTGATACTATATTAGAAATTATAGAGAATATTCATATTTAACTTAAAATTTAAAATTACTAAGTGAAAGAACTTATTTTTTTATAAACTATTCTTCTATAATTTTATATTTTTTTAATGTTGGAATTAACAATATTTGTCCAGCTGAAATCCCTCCTGGCAACGAAATTGCCCTGCATAACCACTAACCCACTTAGAAAAGACCCCATTACATTTGTTCTGAATAATCTAGCGGTAATTGGAAAAGAGTAATGCTTTTTACTTATTCCTTTGGGATTGGGATTCGATGTTGATCCAAACTGAACCAGGTCAAAGTTAAAAGCGGCCGAATTTTACCCAGGGAAAATTCCTGCATACCTCATCCATAAAGGTATAATGTCGATTATGTCGTGCTGTTCTTATGGGATATAGCTAAGCATTCACAACGCAGGTGTAAAGCCTGCTATGAAACTCTTTTCATTTTTACTTTAAAACGAGTGATGTCAATCACTTTTTATCCTTGATTTAACGTTCAATCTTCCGTTTGCAAAGCCAGCCCTTTCTCCTCCCGTTTTATAATTGAACTTTGTCTGGGCCTCCCCATTTCGTTGTTCGAGGCTATTTTGCGAAAGCAACAAAAAAAACAAAAAAAAAAAAAACACTGGATGTAGAGTCGTTATTATCGCTCAAAGGAATTGTTCATGTTCTCTCTGATACAAGTTCTAGAAATGTTCTTATCATATCTGAAAAAGTATACCCGCTTCGAAGATATTCCAGATTTTACTTTGTTAAGGTTCAAAGGATATGAAAGGACAGTGGACAACACAAGGCCAGGAATATAATTAGCTGCCCACTAAAATTACAAGAACTTAGAGGACAGATTAATAGATGCTATATATCTATATTTGTAAAATGAAATGATGGTTAATCGTATTAATGTAAAAAGCGTGAGGAATATGTCCACTACATGGATTACTAAATCACGAATAAGGAATAAAATAGAGGGGAAAAAAAATTCCAATGCATCAAGAGACAAACAGTTATAAAATTTTCTTGAAGCTTTTCTATTTTTTGGAAATTTTTGTTTATTCAATGCGTGAATGAGAATCAAAGTGGCTAAACCAAAGAAAAAGTAGCCAAGCTGATCCGCTTTGAGCCACTGAATATAAAGGTAAGGCATCAAGTTCTTGCTTTTTTGAAGTGACGAGAATAAAGTGAAAAAAGTGCCATAGACTTTGATCGAACGCTACGCATGGCACCTTCGTCGGCTCTATGGGCTCTTCACCAAGAAATTTAAGAACATCCGACTTAGCTAAAGGACGCAAAAAGAAAAAAAATCACTGCTGCATTTACAACTGGCGCCTAAGGAGACCAGCCATGCAAAGTTGTAACAATTGTTCATCAGCGTCCTCTCCCTCAAAAGCTCGCAGAGTGGCCCCTCTTTCTGTGGGAAGTGGGTGAAGTCCATTGATTTTATTTATTAAATTTCTAGATTGTTTCTTCAACATTCGGGATCATTCTTGTAGTCTTTCTTTCTACAGTTTTAACCACCTGCCGTTCATCCAAATAGCGGAAGGAATGTAGAATCTGGATGAGTTAATCGTCGACCACTTCAACAACAGTTGCTCCACCTTCTTTTATACTTTGTTCAGAGTCTACACTTTGAGCGAATGCGTTAGCTGATCTTGCATTCATGAATGCTCAAAAGTAGAATTCTGACGCGAATTGTTTTTAGACGACGGCTCAGTAGCTTCAGTGTGATTGATGTGAGCTGTATATAGAGTTCTCGTCCCGGAATACTGCAGGCAAGGATGGATCCATCTTCGTCTCATGTGAAGAAGTGCCCCGCTAGCGAAACTCACGAGCATAGAGCGCATTGTACGGTTTCCCGTTTGGGTGGTTTTCTAGGGCTGAAAGACTCTTTTCGTAAGAAGGCCAAGAGCAAGTACTCAGGCAGGGCAAGCCCAGATGATTTGCCGTCACTTGGTACACAGAGACACCCATGGAAGCGCGCTGTTCTTTGTGGGGTCGCTTACCAGGGCTTCAAATCCAAGCTGAAGGGAACTATTAATGATGTGTACAGCATGAAATCTCTGTTGATGAGGAACTTCGGTTATAGAGAGGAAAACATTTTGGTCCTCACAGGTAATTATAGCCTATATTATGATCCTAAATGCCACATATATGCAATGATACATAACGCTTTTATGATATCCATTGGTTCTTATACACATTTTTGGGACTGTATCCTCTACTTCTCTGTCTGATATCATTTCTTCTGTGATTCTGACATATTTATTGGTATTTGTTCCTATGTGATAAAAAAGTGTCCAAGAATTTTGTATACTGAATTGGACCACTTGATTGTCAAATACTTGATGCAAAGTTGCATCAGTTCGGCACTTCAGCTTTCATTTTCCCTGATTTTAACGCAAAATATTCACTTATTTTTCTAGGAACAGCTTTCGAAGTTTGGTATCCAGGTAATTTGATGTGGTTGACATCCACAAATATTACTTTCTGGGAAGATAAGATGCTTTACCCTCATCTCTCACGAATTTCCTGAGATCGATTTAATCAAAATTTGATGTATTCAAACAAAGATACTTAGGAAGTTTTGGCCACGTCCTTCCTCTTTCAATAGACTCAACAGGTCTGACCACTACGTGACATGCCCTTTTCCAACGAAAGTGTCCATCTAAGAGATACCACTTAACTCTTAGAACTAATGATTGGTTTTGGTTTTTATATATTTTTAACTCAAAAAGATTTGAAAGAACTAAAGCTAGATGCTATGTCATTTCGCTATATAATGCTCGCTTGGCTATAGAACTACCGGTTACTGCATAAAGTTGGCTGCTAGAGAATCTGTTAGCTTTGTGTTTACTCCAAAAGTTCCCGCTTACAGAAGATCCCAACACTTAACTGATATTGTTTTCTTTGAAATAGGCCTTTAATGTTGCAATTCTGAAACCATTTAGTAGAACGGTTTTTACTCATGTTTACTCTTTCTTTGCATGAATAATATGCCATTTAGTCAAAAGATCAATACGATTATGCAGAAAAAGAAGGTTCTGCTCTTCCGACAAAGAAGAACATACAAGCATCTTTGAAGTGGCTTGTGGAAGGCTCAGAGGCCGGAGACACATTGATGTTCTACTTCTCTGGACATGGCTTACGACAAGTTGACATGAATGACAATGAGCTTGATGGGTATGATGAAACTATTTGTCCGTTAGATTTCCAGACAGAAGGCATGATCATGGATGATGAGATAAATACTACCATTGTTGGGCCGCTCAAGAAAGGTGTCACGCTTCATGCAATTGTTGATGCCTGTCATAGTGGAACCATTCTTGATCTAGAGTACACATATAACCGAAATAAGTAAGCAATTCATATGTTCATATCTCTGGTTTCTTATCATGGCAATATTAACTAACATAGTCCTACTAAAACAAAATCAAGCAGCATCTAGAGTTCCTTTGAAGATCTATATTCACACCAAATGCTGAAATTTTATAACCTTGTAGGCCTCATTTTGAGGCTCACGCTCAAACTGCAATTCTACTACAAATCTTAGCACATGTTTCCTTTCTAACTTATCTCAGGCAAATTGTTATCATACATCTATCACTGGTGCTTACGTGTATGAAAATAAAAACGAAGGATATTTATCAAAATTCCGCCAGCAGTCACACTATCGATTAAATTATACCAAAAAGATTAGTTATCACTATGTTGCATTATTGTTGTCATGAAAGTGAGAATATTTAGAAAGTCTCAATGTCATACTTGTTTTCTAAAGATGGATTTTCGTTTCCTCTTTCCTTTTAGTGACCCTAAGATGAATATTTGTAGAATTCTATGGACTTGTTAACTGTTAATGGAAGGCTAATGGTTCATAACAATATATTCTGTGTAACCATGATTTTTTCTTTCGAGCCTTCCAGAAAGGCTTGGGAAGATAACAGCGCTCCTTCAAAAGCTAGAAAGAATACAGACGGTGGACGTGCAGTATGTCTAAGCGCTTGTGGAGATGACCAATTGGCTGCTGATACCTCTGTAAGAAATCCAAGTTTACCATTCATGCATGATCTTCTATACAGGATATGCCTCTTTGAACGTTGTTGCGATTTTCTTTTCAATCTCCATTGTCTATTCTTTGCTTTCTTTTAGCCCTTTGCAGTAGTTTATTCTTTGCAGTAGGTAAGATTTCTTTGAGGAAATCTTAACAGTTTTGTTGTCATTTACAACTGCAGGCTTTTACGCAAAACGAAATGTTTGGCGCATTGACCTGTGCGTTGATCAAAGCAGTTAATGACACAAGGGGATTAACATATGGAACTTTATTGGAAAAAGTTCATGAACCCTTTGAAAGTTTTAACAATGAAAGAATCCTGGGGTCGAAGTTTCTAAGCAAACTATTTCGTCGCAAAATACTACAGGTTGGCTTTCTTCATGTGGTTTAGAACTTTTTTTGAGCTGCACTTTCCTTTTCCTGATCGACACTTGACTGTTATATGTCTCATATAGGGCATGAAATGGACAGGACAAGTTTTCAATTAACATGGCATAGAAAGATAGACCAAAGAAAAAGCAATTTAGATTTGGATCCCACCTTAGCAAATCCAAAACTTTTCACTCAGTCACCTCTATGTTCTACTGCATGCACTTGTGTGAAGTTTCACTTTTTAATTTCTAAATAGAACCACTACAAAGTTGACCCAAATATCTTCATAGGATTTCCTTATTATATCGATATTTCTTAATGGCTCTGGATTGGTGGAGTGTAGAATCCTCTGCTTTCATCATCTGAAAAGTTCCCGGTTGACTCGACGGAGTTCCGCCTGTAGATAAACATGGGAGCATGCGACAGTTTCAGCGACCATCGATTAAGTTCTCGTCAATACAGATGTCCTCTGCCGACCTCGATGTGTACTTGGAAACTGTCGCTCTTCTGCGATCAGTTTTATATGCAGAAGGGGGAGGAATCACAACTAGCCGTAACTATAGAAGTTGGTTTGCCAACAAAACAGAAAGTGACGCAGACTTTTCCTATAAAAGCTAGTGACCCTCGGCAGTGTGTTTAAGCTTTTTTACCATGAATAAGTGGTTAACAACCACGAAAAATGATGCTGTAACTGGGGTTGTTCTAGCCAAGCGTTCTTGATGAATTTTCAATAAAGGAAAATAGTAAAGACGTATCTTCAATATTTGTAATTTTTATGAATTTTCAATAAAGGTTTGATTGGTTTCCTTTTCTGACGTAGATATATCATTGACTTCCTATTTTGCCGAGAAACATATCTGCGCGTTCAATAGACAGCCATTCACTTATAGGCGTATCTTCATTATTGACTAATTTTTTGATGATTAGTAGTGTTCAAGATTACAGTTTTCGGAGATGGGTTCCAACTTCATAAAATTTCTCAAGAGTCTTGGATCCAACATAATGGCCACTCAACTAAACCTTCTATACGGTACTTGTTTCAGCTTGGATAAATAAGAATCTCAGATGATAAGAAAAAATGTACTTGAAACAAATTCGAGAAGATTATGCAACCATAATCAAGCAAGGAGACCCCTCATGGAGAAGGAAAAACTAGAAATACATAAGCCTGAAAATGACGTCATAGGAGTGAATTAGCAATCTATTTAGTCCTATATAGAACGATTAATGTTGGTCATATTCCCATATATAACATTGAGAGCCAGAAATGCCTTTGTTCCTATGATGATTTCTCATCCTTTCTTACGACTAAAGAATAGCACTCTTGTTCTTCATTGTGAATTGGCTAACCACAACCTTAACGATACACTTGTAAGCTAGTGTGTGCTAAAGGCCTAGTTCCGTCTCTCCTTAAAGGGCTTCAATGAGAAAAAAAGAGTTGTTCTAGTCTATAAGGCATATTACAATTGTTCTTTTATCTAGTGTAAAACTCTATTATCCAATATTTTATTATAATCTAAGATCAGTTTTTGTTGGTAAAGGGCTATCTTATTTTGGGATTAGTTTGAATCACACGAAAGAAAGATTAACTTTGATACTATATTAAAGGCTCAAGTCCACTATTTTTTTTCCCCTCTAAAGGTGCTATTGAAACAAAGAGTTATCTAATTTATAAAACAAATTATAACTACTTTTCTCCAATAGGATGTTCTCTATTCCATAGGTCTCCACTTGGCACCAATTCTACACTTGTCATTACTCTTGTGGGTGCTAGGGAAACTTGGCTGAGGCTCCTTTGGTTTAACCTAGTGACCCACTCTATCTTCACCCTAATGAGGAAACAAAGGTTATGATTGTGTTTGCAAAATTGATAGGCATGGAAAATTACACGTCTTGGAGCGAGGACATGAAGCATATACTTTTTAGCAAGAACAAGTTTGGAATAGTAGATCCAACCTTGTAATGACCTATTTCCAATTCACCCCTTTTTCCTTATTGTCAACATTGCAATGAAGTTATTCTATCATGGATTCTTTCCTTCCTACCTTCAGAAATCTACAAAACTTTCACATATTCCATAGATGCAAGGCAAGTTTAGAACAAAGGAAGTTTACGCTATAAAGTGCAACTTGGCCAGTGCTATTCAAAGGGGGGAGTCCAACAAATACATGTATTGATAGGAGAGCCTATGGAATCTATTCGACTCCTACATTGCCATTCTTTACTCAAGGTTCATCAAGAATAGCAAGAGGTGAAATTTATGGAAAGAAATCTTTGTGCTTCTATTATTGATAGTTTAATGTATGTAATTATTTGTACAAAGCTAGACATAGCTTATATAATTGGAGTACTTAGTAGGTAGACTTCAAATCCTAGAAGGAAACATGGGAAAGCAATAAATGCTAAGATGTTTTAAAGATATTTCTAGTCTAAAACTTTCAGCTGGGAGTGAAAAATCAGTTCTTGTTGGATATACACATTCATACATGGCAAGAGATGTTGGTAACATGAGATTTATTTTAGGCTTTTTGGTAAAGTTTCCAAGGAGAGTTATGTCACAATAATTGAGATTACAAAAATCTATTACCTTATCTACAATAGAAGCAAAATTTATTATAGCAACAAAAGCATGTAAAGTTACTTTGGATGAAAGAATTCACCAAAAAACTTAGTTTGCTTAAAAGAAGCATGTGTTATTTTATAATAGTCAAAGTGTTATATATCTTGCTGAGAATACCATTTTTCATCAAAGATCAAAATATATTGATGTAAGATATTATTAAATACAAGATATAATGGAAACCAAAAAGGTAAAACTTGAGAAAGTATCTATGGAAGATAATGGTTTAGATATGATGACAAAGACACTTTGGTAGAAATTTTTTTAGTTTTGTCAATATTTGACTGGCATGGTTTTCTTTTGAGAAATAAATGTTTAGAGTCTCCTTCATTGTGCTGGAAGGGAAGAATTGTTGGGCCAGCCCAACCTAACCTATGGTGGTATTACCTTAATCTTGATCAAAGATTTTGAGTGTATCATAAAAAGAAAAGAAAGAGAGAAAAGAAAAAGAACAAATTTTCATGGGAATTAAAAGTCTTGCATAGTAGATCTTCAAATGGTTGATGAAGGTTAACTTGTTATCTTCAATGGTAGGATTATTGTCTAGAGTTCTTGATAACTCTATTTTATATAAAGTTATTATCATTAGTTTAGGTAATGTTTAATATAGTTTTTATTAGATTATATTTGTATTTAATTATATTTATGTATATTTTGTTGTTTTATGTAACAAACCTAAAATAGAAGAAAAAGAAAAAAAAAGTAGAAAATCATGAAAAAAAGAATAGAAAAGAAAATGTAACGGGAAAGGAAAGAGAAAGAAACAAAAGAACGGAAGGAAACATGTGGGACCCGTGAGGTCACGAGAGAGGAGAATATCGTTAAAGGAGTGAATTATCATGGAGAAAGAAAAGTCAAAGAAGAAAGAGCTGGACACGTGAGGAAAGAGAAAAGGCTTTTGTCAAGTGGCTTTTATCGGGACCGCAGGATGGAGGAAGAAAGGAGAACGGACAGGAGAGAACACGAGAGAAACTGAAAGGAGAGAGAGAAAGAGGTCGTGATTGAGGGGCGGTCGTGCGAAAGCCGACCGACCCAGGGGAGAAAAAGTCCATTTCCGCTGTCGTTTTCCGGCGAGAAAGAGGGAGAAAAGAGAGACCGGCAGTGTGAACGCCAACCGGTTTCTTCTGCTTGGAATTTGTTGGCATTTTCAGTTATAAAGGGACCTTGGAACGTGCGAACGTCGTCCAAGTCCTGTGTCTCTGATTTCTGACATATTTCCGACGGCCCCCGATCCACTTTCCGTCAGATCTACACGGTTTTGAGGCGGATTTACGCAATCTATTTGCAGATCTGCAATCTAGGCGTCCCGATCTATCTTTCCTGAAGTTTCTATGAAGACCGGCACAGGAAGGCGGCGGCGCGTGGTGGCCGGACGGCGGCGCGTGTCACCGGCGCGTGTCGGCTCGTTTTTGGTTCCGTTTTCCAGACAGCTTCATTTCCTCCCTTTGATGTGCAGATAATTGCAGCCTTTTTGTGATTTGAAGACATTTTTAGTGACAGTTTAATGTTTTTAATTTGCAAAATGTGTTGTTTAATTTCCTGCACCATTCTTGTTTGTGTAAATATGTTGTTTTAGTTTAGTTTGTTAAAACTACGATGGAACTTGATTATGAAGTAAGAATGTTATGATTATTTACGTCCAAGTCCTGTGTCTCTGATTTCTGACATATTTCCGACGGCCCCCGATCCACTTTCCGTCAGATCTACACGGTTTTGAGGCGGATTTACGCAATCTATTTGCAGATCTGCAATCTAGGCGTCCCGATCTATCTTTCCTGAAGTTTCTATGAAGACCGGCACAGGAAGGCGGCGGCGCGTGGTGGCCGGACGGCGGCGCGTGTCACCGGCGCGTGTCGGCTCGTTTTTGGTTCCGTTTTCCAGACAGCTTCATTTCCTCCCTTTGATGTGCAGATAATTGCAGCCTTTTTGTGATTTGAAGACATTTTTAGTGACAGTTTAATGTTTTTAATTTGCAAAATGTGTTGTTTAATTTCCTGCACCATTCTTGTTTGTGTAAATATGTTGTTTTAGTTTAGTTTGTTAAAACTACGATGGAACTTGATTATGAAGTAAGAATGTTATGATTATTTACGTTTTGTGAAATATTTTATGAATGTGAAGTTGTATATTACGGAGTTTAATGCTTTTAGATTATTAACTATTACTTAAATTATATGATTTGCATGTTTGAGACCGACAGGAGATGACATGCAATTGTTTCATGTAATATGCAATCATAGATTAATATGGATAGACATATACTATATGATTTGTGTGGCTTTAGGTGTAAACTGGAATATTCACATATCTTAATGCACTTAGCTCATTAATTCATTGTGAGTCTGCATATGAATTACATAAACTAAGTGCATTAAGATATGTGAATATTCCAATTTACACCTAAAGTTACACAAATCATATGAGCATGAGAGAAGTCAAGGAGAAGGATGTAGTATGGGAAGCAATTGATTGGAATGATTATGTGTGACAGTTTGTTGTTTATGTAAATGATTATGCAAATGCACATGAAACAACAAAAAAAAAAAAAAAAAAAAAGAGATGCATTTGCTTTAGGATGAAATAATCTCATTATCTTTTGTTAGATTCAAGTCACATAGTTCTCTAAAGGAGATCTTTGAGCATTATTATTAAATATCATTGATAAGATAGGATTGAGGTGGCTATATATGTAAATGTTTTTGTTTTTGCTTTGTTGTTGCACACATGATTGTGGCTTTTGGATATTGTCGAAGTATGATTGGACAAGAAAGAATGAGACCAAGTGGTAGTAGAAAGATCATCTTCATGGAGTAAAAAAGTAGAGAAGGACTAGAGCTTTAATGAGATTTTAGAAAGTAATGTGTTCATGGGTTATTTGAGCTTAAATGACTTCCATCTTACCCTTAACCCAGCCTTACATTACAAGCTTATGAAAGTCTTATTGATTATTGGTTAGATGATTGGCTTACATTAGTGGAAAGAGGAATGAAAAACAAACCTATGAGGTTTGGTTAAAGATTTTGAGAGGTTACATAGTAATGTGGATCTATTTGGAGTGCATGCAATTGAGAAAAAATGCGAATTTACACACACACACACACGTGGTTGACATAGTTAAAAGTCTATCTTACCTTATAAACCAATTGCATTGTTTGGATGAAAGTTATGTTTTTCTTTGAATTGTTAAGTTGAACAATTATGGGAGAATATAATGGAAGGATTGGTTATATGTGTTGTTTTGTTCTTTTGCTCGAGGACGAGCAAAAATTTTAAGTTTGGGGGTGTATATTTGGGAATATCATGGAATGGTTGGTGGTAGTGTTAGAATTTGTTATTTAGTGCTTTTCGTGTGTAATTTCTTGTGCTTCTTGTGAGTAAATTTTTTTTATGTTATCATAATGTGTTGTTTAGAGCTTTTGCTCGAGGAGGAGTAAAATGTTAAATTTGGGGGTATTGATAACTCTATTTTATATAGAGTTATTATCATTATTTTAGGTAATGTTTAATATAGTTTTTATTAGATTATATTTGTATTTAATTATATTTATGTATATTTTGTTATTTTATGCAGCAAACTCAAAATAGAAGAAAAAGAAGAAAAAGGACTAGATAACCATGAAAAAAAGAATAGAAAAGAAAATGTAACCGAAAAGGAAAGAGAAAGAAACAAAAGAACGAAAGGAAACATGTGGGACTCGTGAGGTCATGAGAGAGGGGTACACGTGAGGAAAGAGAAAAGTTTTTTGTCAAGTGGCTTTTATCAGGACCGCAGGATGGAGTAAGAAAGAAGACCGGACAAGAGAGAACATGAGAGAAACTGAAAGGAGAGAGAGAAAGAGGTCGTGATTGAGGGGCGGTCGTGCGAAAGCCGACCGACCCAGGGGAGAAAAAGTCCATTTCCGCTGTCGTTTTCCAGCGAGAAAGAGCGAGAAAAGAGAGACCAGAAGTGCGAATGCCAACCGGTTTCTTCTGCTTGGAATTTGTTGGCATTTTCAGTTATAAAGGGACCTTGGAACGTGCAAACGCCGTCCAAGTCCTGTGTCTCTGATTTCTGACATATTTCTAGCAGCCCCCAATCCACTTTCTGTCATATCTACATGGTTTTGAGGTGGATTTGCGCAATCTATTTTCAGATCTACAATCTAGGCGTCTCGATCTATCTTTCTTGAAGTTTCTGTGAAGACTGGCGGCAGAAGGCGGCGGCGCGTGTCACTGGCGCGTGACGACGCATGCGAAAGCGCGTGAGGGCGCATGTCGGCTTGTTTTTGGTTTCATTTTCTAGACAGCTTCATTTCCTCCCTTTGATGTGCAGTTAATTGCAGCCTTTTTGTGATTTGAAGACATTTTTGGTGACAGCTTAATGTTTTTAATTTGCAGACTGTGTTGTTTAATTTCCTACACTGTTCTTGTTTGTGTAAATATGTTGTTTTAGTTTAGTTTGTTAGAGCTATGATGGAACTTGATTATGAAGTAAGAATGTTATGATTATTTACGTTTTGTGAGATATTTTATGAATGTGAAGTTGTATATTACGGAGTTTAATGCTTTTAGGTGATTAGCTACCACTTAAATGATATGATTTGCATGTTTGAGACCGATAGGAGATGCCATGCAGTTGTTTCATGTAATATGCAACCATAGATAAATATATATAGACATATACCGTAGTATTTGTGTGGCTTTAGGGTAAACTGGAATATTCACATATCTTAATGCACTTAGTTTATTTAATTCATATGCAGACTCACAGTGAATTAATGAGCTAAGTAGGTTCGCTATACCTAGACATAGGATAATGAATAAATTAGGAGATTCTGCCATCACATGAGTAGAATTAATTTTGCGAGCATGGATGATTGACATTTGTATCTAGTAATTAGGTGAAATTAAACGCTCTAGTATATTTCGTTTATCAAGTTTATATTAAATTTAGTTCTTTAATCAATGTTTTACCATTTCGATTTGCTAGATAAGCTCTAGAATCTATTCACCATTAGTAATTAATTAGCATAGTAATCACCAGTCCCTGTAAGATGATACTCTTATTTATCATTATATTACTTGTTTGACATGTACACTTGCATGTAGAATTTCACCGAACAAGTTTTTGGCTCTAGCCACTTGTTATCTTCAATGGTAGGATTATTGTCTAGAGTTCTCCACACCAATAGATCTAGCTTGACTTTTTAGGTTATATTTCTCCAACTTTTCTTATCCAAGTTGATGTTCTTTATTATCAATAATACATTCCATTATTATTAGAATGGTACATGTTTATCCTATTGAAGTTATTGAAAACTTAACTAAGTTGTATACTTAAAAATTTATATAGTAAAAATTTGGGTAGACTCTATGATTGTTCTTATGGTTTTTATCCTTTACATTTAGAGAGTTTTTCATGTAAAAATCTATTGTTGATTGTGGTATTTGGATATTTCTTTGTGAGTCAAATTACTTCTATTATTTGTGTTTTAGTGTTTCCTCGCAAGTTCAACCAAAATGGGAAAATGTAGACCTTCCCCCCCACTGGTTCATCATTACCAAAGCATAAGTAGAACTTAAAAATTCCTTTAAGGTATTGAGTATTCATTTCATAGCTTCCCAATGTTTCTTTACCAGCATTTGAAGAAACCAATTAAGGTATTTTCCTCATTTTCTTCAATCTCAATCTCATGTTGAATCTTTTAAGCACATTTTCTATGTACTTTTCTTAAGATAGCCACAACTTTTCATATTTTCTATCACTTGTAACTTCCATACCAAGAATTTTTTTCACTAGTCCTAAATATTTTATCACAAAAAACTTGCTCAAATCCTTCTTCAACTTAAAAATCTTCTTAATATCCTAACCAACAATCATCATATCATTTGCATATAAACATAAGATGACAAAAGAACTTTTTGCAAAATATTTTAGAAACATATAATGACTGGAGCTAGTTTTACTATATACATATTGTAGCATGAATGACTTAAATTTCTTACACCATTTTCAAGGTACTTGTTTTAAACCATATATGCTCTTCTTTAGTCAACATACAAGATTATCTTTGTCTTTCTATACAAAACCTTCCAGTTGCTTCATATAAATGTCTTCCTTCAAGTCACCATGAAGGAATGTAGTCTTCACATGAAGTTATTTTCTTGCCAAATTTAGTATAGTAATTAAACCAAGGACAACTTTACCAAAGGACATTTTCACCATAAGGGAAAAGATCTCTTCAAAGTCAATACATTTCTTTTAATCATAACATTTTATAACCAACCATGCCTTGTACCTTGGTAATAGGTTGTTCCTTTCAAACTTCAACTTGTACATCTACTTGTTCTTAAATGCTTTTGTGCCTTTAGGTAATTCCATGAAGTCATAAGTGTGATTCTCATGTAAAGACTTTATCTCTTTTTACATGGCTATCGTCCACTCTTTTCTATGTTCATCTTCATTAGCCTTTTTAAAGCATTGTGATTTTCTATTATCAATCAATATCAAATACTTATGATGTAAATATTTCATCAAAGGTTGTTGCTTTCTACTAGATCTTCTCATTATAGGTTGGGTCAATGACTTAGTTGGATGATGATCAAAATGTCCTTTAAATTCTTCATTACTTATAGTTGTAGGAACTTCTTCATTGGCTATATCTTCAAGTGACTCTTCTAATGTAGTTTCCTTTTCACATATACTTATTGGAAAAGAAAAGGTGAAGGTATACCTTGGCATGTTGGCATCTCAACAAATCTTGGCATCTTATTCTTCTTAAAATCTTCAATAGTATAATCTTCAAAGAAAATATCTTTACTTTTGATCAATTTCTTTATAGTTGGATCCTACATTTTGTATCCAACTTCTTCATCTCCATAACTAAAGAAGATGCAATATCAAGTTTTATCATCAAGCTTGTTTTTTCATTCTTAGGAATATGAATAAATATTATGTAGCAAAAAACCCTTAAGTGCTTAAAAGAAACCTCCTTACGAGTTCATACCCTTTTATGTAGATCATAATTTTACTAAGAGTTTTCACCTTTAGCATACACACATTTGAGTGAAGCAAATTGAGAACATATTTTCTTCTAGATAATGGGTTTCTTCAAAATGAAACTTTGCATTATTTCCTAGTTAAGTAATGATCACAAGGCTTTAATTGTGTATTTACACCATTGACTATTGATTCATTTTTCACTCAGATGTCTAAGTCCGTTTTGCCATAACTCCATAGGGTTGTCTTCCACCGTGTTTACCTTGTCTTTCTAAATGCTAGTTTTAGTCTTATACAAAATACTAATCTTCTTCCTTTTTATGGTTACGAGAGAACCTTTGTTGAGTTTCCATCTATTCACCAATATGTGTTTATGAACTTTTCTATCTTCATTCTTTGCTTCTCCTACTCTTTACCAGTCATCTTGTTGGGTCCAACGAAATCCCTTCCTACAAGTTGAAATAAATTCCTACTAATAAGGTAATCTTCTATATGTGGCTTTTAAGAATGGTAATTGGATGAGTTCAACATAACAACACCATTACCAAAAGTGCTTGTTTCTTCCATTTTGAAGATTAAATTTCTATTTTGACTTCCTTTTCAAACCCAAATCAAAAGTAAAAAATTATCATAATCCCCTCAACAAAGCACCAAACAATTTGACCAATATTGCCCTTTGATTATGCCTTCAAATCTATCAAAGTATGTCCCCATAAAAACCACTAAAAAATTGCACAAATTGGTTGAGAATTTATCCTATTGAAATTCTATCAATATGTGTACTTCATGCATGCATAGTGATTTATGTGTAGTTGTGTGCTTGTGAGAGGTAGGTGGATGCAAATCACATTCTAGATGAGAATTGCACATGCAAGATGCATGTGACTCACACATCCACTCAACAAAATAAATTTATACACATCCAATCTCTAGCTAAACCAAGTATTTAGGTTGGGTTAATGGTTTCTAGTGACTTGATCAAAGTAGAGCCTAGGTTAGTGGATTGGGTTTCTAGGTTAAAACCAAGTTGATGAACCCATTTTCTATCGTTGGCTTTTGCCCATTATTTTTTATTGTTCCATGTCAGTTTTTTGACTATCCAAAGACACCAATTAATAGATTGGATCACAAGGAATCTAAAAATTATAGATTCACTCCACAAAACTAATTAACAAAAGGTGAACTTAGTATTTTCTATTCAGCCACCCGGGTGAATAGTAGTCTAAAAATATTTCAACCAAATTTCTAACACAATTTGATAGTTTTTAGCCATATAAAAGGTTAAAAAACACTATTAAAAAGGAGAAGAAAAGCAATTACTTCAAACATTAATTAAGGTCTTTCCATGTGGTCTACCAAGTGTTCGAAAAAAGAAAAAAAAAAATCTTTAAGCTTGCTGCCTCACTAAAGAGCAACCAAACCACTAACCACTAACCTATGCTCTCATCTAATAACTAGAACTATAACACTAGTTTTTTGGATTAGAGGCAACAACTCATTTATCTAGTATGGAAATACACAAACTGAAATGCATGCAGAAAGGAGATTAAGCTAGTCAAAACACCAAAAAATGTTTGTGATTCAGGATGTGTTGGCAATACGCTCATATATTTTCCTAATATTGGCCGATTATTCTTTCAATATGTCATAGTTTATTTAAAGAATTAATTGTACAAATGGTAGAAGAATATTTGCTTTATTTGTTTGTATATTTTCTATGTTGGCCCTGCCTTGTATTATAAAAGGACAAGCTATGTATTTAATACCCTAAGAAAGCAATACAGAAATTCTCAAACTCTCATGCCTTCTTCATTCATACCTTGTGACATCGTATCAAGAGCCTTCTTTTGTTTTTTATTTTTTTTTTGCTTCTACTCTTTTCTTTTCTTTTCTTTTTTGGCTCCCTTGTCCTCCACATTTTTCCCATAATTTTTTTTTCTCATGGCCACTCACCCTGTTGATCTCGATGCCCTCGGCATCAAGGAAGTCTCCCCAACTAACTTTCCTATGGCCTCTCCTGGGTCACATAGTAAACCCTTTCTCACTAGCCTATCTTCCTCAGGGCTTGTTGGCACTCTACCCATGTCCTTGGGTCTTTTTCTACCCACCCAGTCCTTTTCCTGGGCCTTTTTCTCGGTCACTTACGGTATTAGCCCACATGTCCTAGCCCTACTTATGCCCCAATTTAGACTTGGCTTAGGCTGGCCCACGATGGGTGAACCTAACCCGACCTTTTCTAGTAATTCAGTTTCAGGCTTGCCACCTTACCCGCCTTACACCTGTGGCAGTTGCAATGATACTTTGGCAGCGCAATTCTCTTATCTAGGGTTTCTTGAGATTGATCCAAGATTTGGATTTGACGGTTCTCGCTTAAACCCTAGATCGGACAGTCCTTATCTACTTATAGGCACATCTCCATCTAACGATTTGCCACTCCATCATCTCTCATGCACCCGCACCCTAGATCGACAACTCTAGTCACGTAAATGCTGCACCCTCCCATAAAGGATCCAACAGAGCATGCTTTCGCTAATCCAATGGCTTAAATTCTTCTAGGGGCCGATCTAATCATTTATTTTGTGATCATTGCAAACCGACCAATCACACTAAGAAAAATTGTTGGAAATTGCATGGTAGGCGTGGAGATAAGAACTCTAGAGACAAAGAATCTACTTCTAATGCTATCACGACCTAAGAAAACACCAATGAACCTTTCACTAAAGCTTAACTCAACTAGTTGATGCATGCCTTCCACTAAATTGGCACTCTCAAAAAAATTGCTAGCTTCTTAAGTACCACTTTCTGTCTCACGAACTCAATTTTCTCACATGCATGGATTATTGATTCAAGAGCAAGGGATCACATTATTTGCAACAATTGTTTTTTTCAAAAAGTCATAATTGCTTCCCATCCACTTCTATCTGTCTCCTAAATGGGAATGTCACCTCCATAACACACATTGGTGATGTCACTCTCAGTCTTCATATCACCCTAAAAAATGTCTTATTTGTCCTTGAATTTCATTTTAATTCATTTTCATCTCTAAAGTTTGTGCACAGAATGATTGCCATGTTATCATGAATTCTAATTCCTATTGTTTTTAGGCCCATTTGACTAGCAAACTGATGGGCTTGGGTAATATTTCTCAAGGGCTTTATTTTTGGCTTTATTTTTTGAAAATATTTATCTTTCCTAAATGTAATTCCCTTTCTATGGGCACTTTTTGTAATACCAACATTCATAATAATATTACCTTTTCACATCAATGCTTGGGCCATAATGCATCGTTTTCACATCCCATTTGTCTCATTTGCCCCCTCACAAAACAATCCCGTAACCTATTTCCTTTTAGCTCTTCTCGTGCACCATCTGTGTTCTCTCTCCTTCACATCAACATTTGGGGACCCTATCACACACCTCATTGTGATGCGTCTCGGTTTTTTCTCACTCTTGTCGATGATTTCTCTCATAACACTTAGGTTTTTCTCATGCAGTCTAAATCCCAAATCCTTTCACATCTTATTCGTTTCTTTACCTTTATCCAAACTCAATTCCATACTTCAGTTCAGCGAGTCCGCATTGATAATGCCCATGATTTTTTCAACTCCTATTGTTCTTCCTTTTTCTTTTCTTATAGCATCCTCTATGAAAGTTCCTGCATTTATACATCCCAACAAAACGGGGTCGTTTAATGTAAACACCGACATCTTTTAAAGGTTGCTAGGGCCCTCATGTTCCAAGCCTCCATTCCTGATACTTTTTGGGGCGATTGTGTAATCATTGTTGCCTATTTGATTAATTGCATGCCATCACGAGTTCTTGGCAGAAAGACACCTTTTGAGCTGTTTTCGGTTGTCTTTGTTTTGCCACCATAGTTGGCCCCCGGAACAAGTTGAGTCCTCATGCCATTTGTTGCATTTTCATGGGTTACCCTCCTTGGCAAAAAGGGTATCATGTTTATGATCCATCCATTGATTGGTTCTTCATCAGTTGCGATGTGATTTTTCATGAGGATGTTTTTCCCTTTGAGACTTAGTTGTCTCCTAATGCTTCTGTTGAGTCTTCTGACAGGTCTCGCTAGTTATATCTTAAGGATGATGCAATGGTTTCTTTGTCAATGGTGATTCTTGGGCCACCTCCACCAGCTTTGCCTTCTTCACCTTCTCCGCTTTCTGTTAACCTATTGTTAATGCCTTATGCTCCCTCCTCCCTAAAGCCGACCGCTTCAATTGAGTCACCCTCCTCTATTGAGTTAAAGTCTCCCTTTCCAGCACCGCCATCCTTTTCATGAAGTCCTATTGCTAATGATTCGCTGGTCATTGTTCCATATGAGACCCTTCCAGTCCCTTCTTCATCCATGCCTGTTGCTTCGACTTTTCCACTTGTGCCTCATGTTTTAGCTCCCCGCCATTTTGGTTGTGCCACTCGGCTTCCCACTTGGACCAAGGACTATATATGCTCTAGTGTGGCTTTTTTAGGAACTCACTTTCCCATTTCTTCCTATGTTAGCTTTGCTCAGCTCTCTCCCAATCATTTATGTTGCATCAATTGGATTTTTACCTGAGGTAGAACCTTACTTTTATCACAAAGTTGCTCGGGATCCCAAGTGGTAACATGCCATGGTAGATGAACTTTGAGCCCTCATTGACAATCGTACTTGGGATGTTATTCCTCGGCCCTCTCATCTGCGACCTATTGACTACAAATGGGTTTATAAGATCAAATACAAGGCCGATAGTTTTGTTGAACATTATAAAGCCCAACTCATGGCTAAAGGTTACACTTAGCATGAAGGTTTTGACTATTAGGACAACTTTTCTCCCATTGCCAAGAGTACCTTCCTTATTATTGCCACTCTTTATGATTGGTCTCTTCATCAAATGAATGTTCATAATGTTTTTCTCCATGGTGATTTAGATGAGGAAATCTATATGGAACTTTCACTAGGATACGTAGATAATGGGAGTCTCGGGTTTGTTGTATGCAAAAATCCCTTTATGGACTCTTGACAATGGTATGCTAAGTTTACTTTGGCTCTCACGTCTGCCGAATTTTGACAATCTTAGGATGATTATGCCTTATTCATACGGAAAAAAGGTAATTCTTCAATATACTTATTAATTTATGTTGATGATATTTTGATCACTGGGAATGACATCCTAGCCATTGAATGTTTCAAGAAATTTTTGCATTCTACATTTCACATTAAGGGTTTAGGTCCATCAAAATATTATTTGGGCATTGAGATTGCTCGTTTAGAAAAAAGGATTTGTCTAAGCTAGCATAAGTTTATTCTGGAAATTATCTCTAATGTTGGGTTGCGTGGATGTAAACCTGCTATTATTCCTTTTGAGCAAAACTTGAACCTTACAACACTTGAGTATGATGTTGGGGTATCCTTTTTAGATGCAAACCCACCTATTAAGGATCCTTCAAGTTATTAGAGTTTAGTTGGAAAACTTATTTACCTCATCATGATGAGACCTGACATTTGCTATGCCATTCAGATCCTCAGTTAATTCATGCATAATCCAAAACAATCTCATATGCATGCAGCCTTAAAAGTTGTAAAATATTTGAAAGGATGTTCAAAATTGGGAATCCTTTTATCCATAAATTGTAACATGAAAATGACAGCTTACTATGACACTAATTACACCACCTATCCTATAAGTAGGAGATCAACTACGGGATTTTGTATCAAACTTGGAAATTCCCTGCTATCATGGAAAACAAAGAAACAGTCCACTATCTCGTTATCATCTGCTGAATCTGAGTATCGTGCCATGGCTAAGACTACTTGTGAAGTTATTTGGCTTAGAGGACTTTTTCAAGATCTAGGAGTTCGTATAAAAGGACCTACTCTCCTCTTCTGCAACAATGATGTCGCTTTTAAACTTGTTGTGAATCCTATGGTTTACGAGAGAACAAAACACATCAAAGTTGATTGTCATTTAACAAGAGATAAGATTCAAGAAGAAGTCATCAAGACAAAAAAAATTCAGACTACAGAACAACCTGCTGATGTCTTTACCAAAGCTCTCTGCCAAAGATAACATGCGTATCTATTAAGCATGCTTGGTGTGTTTGATGTTTACAAGTCACCTAAACCACTAGCTTGAGGGGGAGTGTTGGCAATACACTTATATATTTTCCTAATATTGGCCGATTATTCTTTCCATATGGCGTAGTCTATTTAAGGAATTAATTTTACAAATGGTAGAAGAATATTTGCTTTATTTGTTTGTATATTTTTTATGTTGGTCATTCCTTGTATTATAAAAGGACAAGCTTTGTATATAATACCCTAAAAAAGTAATACAGAATTTCCAAACTTTCATGCTTTCTTCACTCATACCTTATGACAAGATGATTTCCTTACATCTACGGCCTAAGGAGAAATTCTTTATTATGATGAGATCATAAGCATTTTACTCAATCTATCAATCACATCTAGAAATATAGGTCTGATTCTTGTTATTTTTCTGTTCTTTGAGCCGCACTATTCATCATTTTTCTCTCCTCTTTTCCTTTTTTAATATTGGTGAAATTACCCTTTTACCCTTACTAAATTTATTCCAAATCCTAAGAATTATGATAGGCCTCCTTCCACGTTGAAGGACACAATCTCATGTGTTTACAAAGATGTAGAAGAGTTGGGATTACTGGGTATTGCAAACCCAATTCAAACCTACGGCCTACAGTGACCCAACCTAGGTCGAACAAGGTTTAAGCAATCGAAAGCCGTGGCGGCCTGCGAAAGCCAATTTCAGATACCCTTAAAACAATCTTCGAGGACAGTGGAGCCCCATAGATGGCTCACGTTCAGTGGGTTTGGGAATGATCTGTTAACGCCTGTTCTGATGCTTCTTCACCCACTACCTTCACTGTGCCTAATGCGTTTATCGATCCAAGGAGTTTCGAGTACCTATGTAAGATCCTATAGAGAACGAGTCCACCATTATCGATGAAAATGAGACCTGCACTATCGATGCTAAGGCCCATTATTTTATCAGGATGAAGAAATC